>JAJOZX010011697.1:72500-118761 GCA_023014485.1 Bathynomus jamesi
CGAATCAGAGCGAAAGGAGACTTTTTTATCTTAGAAGCGTTCAATTCTGTCGGTCAGCGGAATTCGATCACTTACTAAGCATTGTTTTGAGTTCACCTCGGGAGGTCATATAATTAAAAATAAAAATGAAAAAAATAATACGAGAACGTTTTTTCGCGTTCTCGAACGAACTGCGAAAGTTTTGCATTTCATGATTGACACGAGTAAACATAGACTGATAAGTTGATAGGGCATAAGTAGACAATAGGTAGATGAATGAATAAGTAATAAAATTAATAAAGGATAGTGGTCAAGAACGAACATGAATGTAAGAATGAGTATGGTTCAATAATAATGTTTATGCTACATAACATATAAATAATGACTTCTATAGAGTGTTTCGTCCTTAGCATGATGTTAAAAATTTTCATACATTGGATACTAGATATATGATGAAGGGAAAATGTGACGTCATAGTTATTGAATTTTTACGTATAGTACAAATCATTGTTAGGAAGATTTACAAGAATGAATTAGAGACACAGAGTGGGAAACGTAAAGAGAATAGTTATTTTGTGACGTCATAGTGTATAAGTCATTATTAGAAAGATGAATTAGAAAAATACAGGAATGAATAAAGACGTACAAATCGAAATTCTATCCAAAACTCGCTTATGTGATTTTTGGTTTCTTATGTAAAAATGGACAATGAATTCATATAATGATGGTGTAGGAATTGTTCATTGTTCACTTTTTACATTACTCTCCCCTTTTAAAAATGATATTTATACAATAATTTAATAGGGTACCATTAATATAATACAAATGAGAAAATAACATCGTAAGTAATGACGACATTCTTTACAATACAAATTTTATACAGAACGAGTTCGGGTAGTTGAGTACAATGCAGAGTAATCACATTTTTTAACATGACACTCGCGTAGAGGGCTAAGATAAAAATATAAAAATTCAAAGATTAATACTTTAGTTTAGACAAACATTTAATAGGATTAATACATTAATTTAGACAACCAATTAAGTTAGACAAAGAATGATATGGTTAAAAGTTTTTACAAAATTTTATTTTTTTCTGCAGGGAAAATTACATTTATAATGAATAGGTAAAATGGAAAAATATAAATCGTACAATCTATAAGCTAATTTTTATTGACTAGTGTAGGTAAAAATCGAATTACTTAGTGGATGATGTATAGACCTGTGGTCAAATATGTAGGGATTTGGAAGGTTTTTTGAATTAACAAAGTTTAAAAATGTATACTAATTTAAGATGGGTTTAGGGTTATATATATATATATACACATTTACGTTAAGGAATAGATAAAACAACTTAATAAATGCATGAACGAGAATTTATATATAGTAAGCAAAAATTATTAAGATTATAACGATGATGTTTGCATACGAGTTTTTAATGCAAAAGTGACTGAAGGGACGGAACGTAAATGAATTCGAATATGTGTCAAAAGTATAAAATTCAATTAGGATTATAGATTTTACATAATAATTAGTTACACGTATAAGGTAATTAAAAAAAACGAACTTAGAGGACTTACAATTAATGAAAGTACATCTCACGGTTTTAAAATTGAATTTTGACACACAATTAATTTCGACAACTAAAATTCATAACCATATACTGTAGTAGTATGTCAATTTGACTATAATTTTCGTTTGATACCTTACAAATGGTACAATAACAATTTAAGGACAGTTACTCACGATTAATTTAACAAAATAAAATTAAAATACAAATTAAAAAAACATAAATCAATTATTGTCATTATTATTATTATTATTATTATTATAAAATTCTAAATTACAGGTATCGTTTAGTTGTCGGAAAATTAACCCAAAAATGGATCATTTAAGTGACTATAGTTACTAATATCTAATTGTAAAACACAATAAAACAAACTTTTAAGTTCAAAGAAATGTATAATGGTCATCGAAGAGTTAAAAATAAAAAAAACACAACTTAACATAAATTGAGCCATCGTACCAAAGAGGAATTAACCATGGTTGAACCATTTTTCTGGTTGACACAGTTCAACTGGGGTTGGGGGTGTTAAAATAAAAATAAAAAAAAGGCAAAGGTTGGAGTACGACATTCGGGGGAATTGAGTGACTAAGCGGGGGATATAAGTTTGAAAATGACAATAAGGTTTTCGTGAGCACTTTGCTTTTTTTTTTTTTTTTTTTTTAAAGATTGCTTGTCACACTACTTAGAACAAACACTAAAAAAAGTTGAACAAACGGAGGGACGGCATGTTCCTCATATACATTATAATAATTACCAAAATCGTTACAACCTTTGTAAAAACGGTTTTGTTACAATTAATGAATTACATAACTATATATCTATATACGTAACAATGGCATGAAAAGAAAAGATAGATAGGTCAATTTTCTTCTCACGAACACAAAAAAAAAAAGATTAACTAAAGACACAAACGGGTCAATTCAGGTTGAATTTAATTCTCTTTTACACAAAAAAAAGGTTGAATTAAATTCTTTTCAACAACAAAAAAAAGGTTGAATTCAATTGACTGCATTGAAATGAATGGGTATTTGAAACTAACAGAGACTGACTTAAAACAAAACTCTCTGACTTCAAATAAAACTCTGACTTCGAATCTAACTCTGACTTCGAATCTAACTCTGACTTCGAATCTAACTCTGACTTCGAATCTAACTCTGACTTCGAATCTAACTCTGACTTCGAATAAAACTGTCTGACTTCAAATAAAACTGTCTGACTTCAAATAAAACTGTCTGACTTCAAATAAAACTGTCTGACTTCAAATAAAACTGTCTGACTTCAAATAAAACTCTCTGACTTGAACTCTATCAAGTATTTCTATAAAAATCTCTGGGGCGGTTGGCCGTCTTGGCGCAACCTTCTGACTTGACCTCTTATCAAATATTTTGAAACTATCTGACTTGAACGCTTGTCAAGTATTCTGAACTGTAACTTGAACTCTTATCAAGTATTCTTGAAACTTAACTGTCTAACTTGAAACTGCTTCAAGTATTTCTATAAATCTCTAAACTCTCTCTAAACTCTGTAAACTCTCTCTCTCTTAATTTGCAAGTCAATTCAATTCAGTAATTGAAGAAAAATTTGCAAACAAAAAATGAAAAAAAATGTAAACAACATTTCACTCTAATGTACGGGAAGGTACATAAAATAAAATTATTCTATACTGAATATAACAGTGAAAATAACTCTGAAAATAACTCTCTTGAAATTAACTCTCTTGAAATTAACTCTGTTACAATTAACTCTGTTACAATTAACTCTGTTACAATTAACTCTCTGTGTTACAATTAACTCTGTGTTACAATTAACTCTGCGACAATTAACTCTCTTGAAATTAACTTCTCTTGAAATTAACTTCTCTTGAAATTAACTCTCTTACTTTTAATTTCTCTTACATTTAACTTTTGTGACTTTTAACTTTTGTGAAAATTACTGTTTCACTAAAAAAATGTATCACTGGTGTCTGAAATGTTTACTGTGTTTCTTGTAAATTCTGACTTAATATTCATTATTAACTGTTAATAATACGGACTTTTCAAATGTTTATAAATTACTTAAGAAAACAAAATGTACTAAACAAAATTTTCTATGGGGAAATCCTTGAGACATGTCCTGAAGACGTCTTGCTGGCTACTTGTTCCTGGGTGAAAACTAGACGTGGAGAACTTGGAGTCGTGATACACCGGTCAAGGGTGGATGTTACGAACTAGAAGTCGTGATACGCCGGTCGACTGGTTTTATCCTGATGCAGGGTAATTTCTATTCTTGGCCAAAGAGTGGCCTCTTCTTAAAATAATCTTCTTAAAATCTTCTTTTTATCCTGATGCAGGGTAATTTCTATCTTGGCCAAAGAGTGGCCACTTGTTAAACATCTTCTTGTTAAACATCTTCTGGTTAAAATCTTCTGGTTAAACATCTTCTGGTTAAACATCTTAAAATCTTCTTATTATCCTGGCAAGGGTCTGGGGTGTCTCGTATAGACGAGGCGTTCTTGTTAAGGGGCAAGGTAATTTCTATTCTTGGCCAAAGAGTGGCCTCTTCTTAAAATAATCTTCTTATCTTGGCAATAGGGCGCCAACTTTTGTTTATCCTGGCTATAGGGTCGCAAACTGTTAGAATCTTCTTATCTTCTTCTTCTTCTTATCCTGGCTGGGTCGCCAGTTGTTAACCCCCCCCTTTATGGCCCTGAGTCGGATCGGATTCGACGGGGGGGTTCTGGTTAGGAGGCTGCAACGGATGTTTCTTCTTTATACTTTTCTATAATTCTTTTCGGTCGCCTTAAATGGTGGGTCGCCACTCTGTTAATTCTTTTCTTTCAATGATTCTCTGATCCTTTCTCTTATACTAAAATTATCGACTTTTCTTTTATAACTTGTCGACTTACTGACTGAGTTCCTGAAGAGAGTACGGCTCGAAGGAAAAAGATAAAAACTTCTTTTACTGTGGTTTACTTCTTAAAAATTACAGGTATTGCTCTGAATTTACAAGGGTAGAAGTTCGACCTCTTTCGACCATGGCTCAGGCCGGAATCTAAAAAATATATTAAGGAGGCAAAGGGCCTCTGCCCCCTCCTAATGAGGTGCTAATCTGAAGTACAACGATGAAGTGCCTTAAATGAAGTGGCAATCTGAAGTGCTAATCTGAAGTACAATGATGAAGTACGATGATGAAGTGAAGTAATTTTACAAGTACAGTATAATATAGCCTAAATGTTTGGGGGAGACAATCGAAGGTTAAGTTTCCCCCCTTTTTTTAAACACATCAGATGTTTTTTGAAAGATTTCAACTAAAAACAATAAAAAAATATAAATAAAACTAATCGTATATTTTTGCCGAGTTTACATTTTTTTGACGGCGATATCATTTCGTAATAGTGCACATGAGTACAAATTGAGTACACGACTGAGTACGTATTAATTTTGGTTCATTACAATTACGATTACAATTATGGATTACAATTACCAATTAATTCATATTCACTCATTGTTTAATTACACTTCTATTAAAGTACATTCTTACATTATAAATTAAATCATTACATTTAATTAGTTTCACTGAAGTACATTACAAGTTATTGTTCATTACAGTTTCATTAAAGTACATTACAAGTTATTGTTAATTTACAGTTAATTACAATTAAACAGTTACTATAACTTTGTCTTGTTTTGACAGTGTTTCATATTAATAGACAATTAAGATGTTAGAAATATAGTACAAAGTACATGGGCACATAACACACATAATATAACATAACGCATGATAATGTTAAATTCGAATCAGAGCGAAAGGAGACTTTTTTATCTTAGAAGCGTTCAATTCTGTCGGTCAGCGGAATTCGATCACTTACTAAGCATTGTTTTGAGTTCACCTCGGGAGGTCATATAATTAAAAATAAAAATGAAAAAAATAATACGAGAACGTTTTTTCGCGTTCTCGAACGAACTGCGAAAGTTTTGCATTTCATGATTGACACGAGTAAACATAGACTGATAAGTTGATAGGGCATAAGTAGACAATAGGTAGATGAATGAATAAGTAATAAAATTAATAAAGGATAGCGGTCAAGAAAGAACATGAATGTAAGAATGAGTATGGTTCAATAATAATGTTTATGCTACATAACATATAAATAATGACTTCTATAGAGTGTTTCGTCCTTAGCATTATGTTAAAGAATTTTCATACATTGGATACTAGATATATGATGAAGGGAAAATGTGACGTCATAGTTATTGAATTTTTACGTATAGTACAAATCATTGTTAGGAAGATTTACAAGAACGAATTAGAGACACAGAGTGGGAAACGTAAAGAGAATAAAGTTATTTTGTGACGTCATAGTGTATAAGTCATTATTAGAAAGATGAATTAGAAAAATACAGGAATGAATAAAGACGTACAAATCGAAATTCTATCCAACTCGCTTATGTGATTTTGGTTTCTTATGTAAAAATGGACAATGAATTCATATAATGATGGTGTAGGAATTGTTCATTGTTCACTTTTTACATATACACACACACACATATATATATATATATATACACACACATATATATATATACACACACACACATATATATACACACATACACATATATATATATATATGTATACACACATACACATATATATATATACACACACACATATTATATATAATATATATATACACATATATATATATATATACATACACCACACAATATATATATATATATATATATACACACACATATATATATATATACACACACACATATACACACACACATATATATATATATACACACATACATATATATATACACACACACACATATATATATATACACGCACACATACATATATATATATACATATATATACACACACACATATATATGTATATATACACACATATTTCGGGTCGCCACAAAAAACTTTACTTAATTCAAAGTTTAATAACTGCAACAATTCAAAACGTATGCGATTGAGCTTTGGCATACATTAACAGATGGTTATAATCTATAATTGCTGGAATTTTCAAATATGTAGGTTCTATAGTTTTGTTACAGTGAACAATTTAAAAGCATATGTCTAAAAATAGCATGCCGAAGAAAATGAATTTGAACTTAACATAATTTACTTAAAAAATGGTCAATGTGACCACCTCCCTGTTGGTAAACTGCCCTCAATCGCTTCTTCCACGACGAGATGCACTTTCGAACCTCATCTAAGGTGATATCCTCCCATGCTCTACTGATTTTCTCCTTAAGTTCATCTTCGGTGAATTTGCCTTTCTGGCTGCCGTAAACCTTCACCATGAGGGAATCCCATACTGAATAGTCCATCGGATTACAGTCGGGAGACTGAGGCGGCCATTCATCCTTTTTGATGAAATTAGGGGTCTCTTGCTCTAGATAATTTTGGGTCGCTCGGCTTGTATGGGCAGGTGCCCCATGTTGCTGGAAAATGTAGGCCTCATCAGGATACAGCTCACGACAATCAGGAAGTAACCCATTATCTAACAGGTTGATGTAGCGCTCAGAGTTAACTTTAGTTTCGTTTGTGGCAATAAAATGAATTCGTGTTTTCCTCTTCCATGAAATTCCCGCCGATACCATTACTTTTCTGCTGAATCGTGAGGTTTCATGATAAAGCCTGGAGGGAGGAATGTCATTTTTCCTTGAACCATAAACCCTGTCATTTTGCCTGTTTTTGGCCACCTCCAAAGTGAAATCCTTTTCGTCTGTAAACACAACTTTTTGCACGTCTTCAGCTGAGTAGCGTTACGCTGTCTTACATTCTGATCACGCCAAGAAACTCGAATTCTCTTGTAGGCCTTCAATTTCAAACGTTTTACAATCCCTTGTACAGAGGAGCGAGAAATCCCAAGGTCGTACGCAATCTGTCTCTGGGAGCGATGAGTTCCTGGTGTATTCTCCTGGGATTGAATCAGTTCCTCCACGGCAGCCTTATTTTCTTTTGTTGAAACACTTTTGGGCCTGCCGCTGCCGGGTTTTCTAGCTGTTGATCCAGTATCCTTTATCTTCTTATTAAGTTATAAACACTTGACGAGTCCAGTTCTTTGCGGGGAATCTCGGACAATCCTATTTCCATTCCAACCTTTTTCCTTGACACAGCTTCTATGATGGCTTTATCACTTTTACTTAACGTCATGCTGGCGGGGTTTTAGCGGAAAAATAAAGAAAGCAAATTCACATTAGGTTTAGCCTACGCCAGCGCGCGTGTCATACTACGCTACATTAGGTTTAGCCTACGCTAGCGACGTACGTGTCAGATGCACACCAGGCATGCTATTTTTAGACATATGCTTTTAATTGTTCACTGTAACAAAACTATGGAACCTACATAGTTGAAAATTCCAGCATTTATAGATTATATGCATCTGTTAATGTGTGCAAAATCTCAATCGCATAAGTTTTGAATTGTTGCAGTTATTAAACTTTCAATTAAGTAAAGTTTTTTTGTGGCCACCCGATATATATATATATCACACACACACACATATATAATATATATATATACACACACATATATATATATACACACACATATATATATATATATACACACACACACATATATATATATCACACACACACACATATATATACACACACACACACATATATATATATATACACACACACACACACACATATACACAAAATCAGAATGGTAAAAATATGTAAAAATTGAACAATGAACAATTCCTACACCATCATTATATGGATTCATTGTCTTCATGCAGTACTTATGTTCTTATAGTTGTTATGTTTGAATGTTCATGTTTACATGAGAAACCAAAATCGCCTAAGCGAGTTTTGGATAGAATTTCGATTTGTACTTCTTTATTCATTACTGTATTTTTCTAATTCACCTTTTCTAATAATGACTTATACACTATGACGTCATAAAATAACTTTTTTCTCTTTACGTTTCCCATACTTTGTACACTGAATCACGTTCTTAGTATTTGGACATCTTCCGTATTCAATGTATGGTAAATTCTTTAGTAATAATGTTGTGGTGTTATGTAGTATAAATATTATTATTCAACCATATTCATCCATACGTCACATTTTCCCGTCATTAATTTCCCTTGATCATTATCCTATATAAATTTTATTAAATATTCAGTTTTACTCGTGTCAATCTATGAAACGCAAAACTTTAGGCATTCTTTCGAAAACGCAAAAATACGTTCTCGTATTATTTTTTTCATTTATTATTTTTTATTATATCACCTCCTGCATTGAACTCGAAAATGCTTGTTGTTATCAATTCCGCGAACTATAGCATAATGAGCGCTTCTAAGATGGAAACCTCCTGTCCCTCTGATTTCAAATTAATAACATTTATAACATATTATTTCGTATATAAATTATCTCGTATGTGCTCATGTACTTCGTTGTACTAATAACCATATATAATAACCATATAGTTAAACCATATAGTATAACCATATAGTATAACTATATATTATAACCATATATAAATATATAAAACACTGTAAGAATGGTAAACGACGTAATGTACTTCAATGAAACTGTAATTAAATGTAATGATTTAATTTATAATGTTAAGAATGTACTTTATAGAACTGTAATGGACAATCATAAGCGAATGTGAAGTAATCCATAATTGTAACCGTAATTGTAATGAACCAAATTAATACGTACTCAGTCGTGTACTTAATTTGTACTTATGTACTATTACGAAATGATATCGTCTTCATAAATGAAGACTCGGCAAAATATACGATTAGTTTTTATTTTTATTTTTTTTATTTTTATTTGGAATCTTTCAACATCTGATCATGTGTTTAAAATGGGAAACTTAACCTTCAACTGTCTTCCCCCAAACATTTAGGTTTATATTATACATGTATTTGTAAAATTACGGCACTTCATTAAGTCACTTCATTATAGCACTTCATTACGGCACTTCATTACGAGCCTCCCTTATTAGCAGCCTCGCTGGCGAGAGTGGCAGAGGCCTCTTGCCTCAACTTTTTTTTTAGATTCCGGCCTGACCATGGTCGAAAGAGGTCGAACCTCTACCCCTGTAAATTCAGAGAACTAACTGTACATTTTTCTAAGAAGTAAATTAGAGTAAGAGAAACTTTTTATTTTCCCCCTCGAGTTGGGCTATCTTCAGAAGAACTTAGTCAGTAAAGTCGATAAGTTATAAAGAAAGTCGATAATTTTAGTATCAGAGAAAGTATCAGAGTATTATAGCAAGAGAATAATAACTGGCGACCCTATAGCCAGGATAAACATTTGTCGACCCCATAAGCGAGAGAAAGAGACAACCCAAGCACCATAGAAGATATTGGGTCAAACAGTCTGGCGACCGAAAATTAGAATGTTATAGAAGAATATCCGTTGCTGCTCCTAACTAGAACCCCCGTCGATCCGAACCACCCCAGGGCCATAGACGGAGGGGCGACCCTATAGCCAGGATAAACATTTGGCGACCCTACTACCAAGATTAGAAGAATATTTTAAGAGGAGGATTTTAACAAGTGGCTACTCTTTGGTCAGGATAGAAATTACCCTGCATCATGATAAAAACCATTTGACCGGCGTGTCACGACTTCCAGTTCGTAACATCCACCCTTGAACCGGTGTGTCACGACTCCAAGTTCCCCACGCCTAGTTTTCATCCAAGAAGAAATAGCCAGCAAGACGTCTTCAGGACACGTCTCTGAGAATTTCGCCCGTAGAAATTTTGTTAAGTACGGAGTTGTTTTTTTTAAGTAATGTTGTAAACATTTGAAAAGTCAGTATTATTAACAGTTAATGTTTAGTATTGAGCCAGAATTAACACAAAACACAGTGAACACTTCAGACACCAGTGATACATTTTTTTTAGTGAAACAGTAATTTTCACAGAAGTTAAAAGTCACAGAAGTTAAAAGTCACAGAAGTAAAAGTCACAGAAGTTAAAAGTCACAGAAGTTAAAAGTAAGAGAAGTTAAAAGTAAGAAGTTAAAAGTAAGAGAAGTTAAAAGTAAGAGGAGTTAAAAGTAAGAGGAGTTAAAAGTAAGAGGAGTTAAAAGTAAGAGAAGTTAAAAGTAAGAGAAGTTAAAAGTAAGAGAAGTTAAAAAGTAAGAGAAGTTAAAAGTAAGAGAGTAAGTAGAGAAGTTAAAAGTCGAGAAGTTTAAAGTAGAGAAGTTAAAGTAAGAGAAGTTAAAAGTAAGAGAAGTTCAAGTACGAGAAGTTAAAAGTAAGAGAAGTTAAAAGTAAGAGAAGTTAAAGTAAGAGAAGTTAAAAGTAAGAGAAGTTAAGTAAGAGAAGTTAAAGTAAGAGAAGTTAAAAGTAAGAGAAGTTAAATGTAAGAGAAGTTAAATGTAAGAGAAGTTAAATGTAGAGAGTTAATTTCGAGAGTTAATTTCACTATTATATTCCAGTATAGAATATTTTATTTTATGTACCAAACTAATATACAGTACTTCGCGTACATTAGAGTGAAATGTTTGTTACATTTTTTATTTTTGTTTGCAATTTTTTCAAATTATTGAATTGAATTTGACTTGCAAATTAAAGAGAGAGAGTTTACAGAGAGTTTATAGATTTAGAAATACTTGAAGTAATTTTGAAGTCATTTTTGAAGTCCGTTTTGAAGTCAGAAGGTTGCGCCAAGGGACAACCGCCCCAGAGATTTATAGAAACTTGATTAGAGTTCAAGGTTAGTTTCAAGATACTTGATAAGAGTTCAAGTTAGTTTCAGAATACTTGATAGAGTTCAAGTCAGAGAGTTTTATTCCAAGTCAGAGTTTTATTCCAAGTCAGAGTATTATTCCAAGTCAGTTTTTAAGTCCCAAGTCATTTCAATGCGGTCAATTGAATTCAACTCTTTCTTTGTAATTTAAGAGAATTTAATTCAACCTTTTTTTTGTGGTAAAAGAGAATTTAATTCAACCTGAATTGACCAGGTTGCGTCTTTAGTTTAACCTTTTTTTTGTTTGTGAGAAGGAAATTGATCGATTTGTCTTTTCTTTTCATGCCATTGTTGCGTATATAAATATATAGTCATGTAATTTATTATTTGTCACAAAACCGTTTTTACAATTGTTTGTAATGACTTTGATAATCATGGTAATGTATACGTGATAATAATAGTTGTGTAATAATTAATTAATCGATCTTCTCCCAATGACTCCTTTTTAAATTACTATAAGGAGGACATGCCGTTCCCCCGTTTTTGTTTGAACTCTTTAATTTTTTGTTCCAAGTAATGTGACAGCATCTCTCTTCTTTTAAAAAAAAAAAAAAAACGTAATTGTCAATTTCAGACTAAAATATCAAACATTTCAAATTCTATCAACATTTAACGAAAGAGTATTTTTCTACTTAACATGCAAAATTATTAAACCTTTTTAATATTTTTTTTTATTATATAAAATAATTTTTAATGTAAAATTTACCTGAAATTATTAAAAGAAAAGATTGTTCGAAATGCTTTCCTTCCATTTCAATAACTTTTTTATTCTTGGTCGAAATTCATCGATGGCTCGATTTACTTTTATTATTTTTAAATATTATAAAATTATGTTTAGCTCGTTGAAAGGCATAATTGATTTCTATTTTTAATTTGCATTCTTAATTTTTTTTAATTCATTTATCGTACCGATACTTCTGGTTAATGTTAATGGTTATATAGTTCATATATAGCTAGGAATGTTACTAGTCGAATTTAATTCCATTTTCAAATTTAATTTTTAATACGCTAGATTTACTTTCATTAATTGTAAGGTCCTAAGTTCGTTTTTTAATTACCTTATACGTGTAACTGATTAATTATGTAAAATCTATAATCCTAATTGAATTTTATTACTTTTGACATATTTGCATTAAACTCGTTTGCAAACATCATCATTATAATACATCATATTATTCTTACTATATATAATTCTCGCTCATGCATTTATAGTTATTTTATCTGTTCTTTAAAGTATAATATATATATATATATATATATATATATAATCCTAATCCACCAATGACCCCTAATGATCTAGTTCTTGACGGGATGAACAAATTCTCTCATATTCTACTACTATTGTACCGACTCACTCATCTACAGATGCGTCTTACCAATATTTATAGATACATCTGCACACTGACGTATAACTTCACTATTCAACTATAAATCCTTTCTCTCCGTTTCAACGTATCACCAACCACTACAATCTGTACCCAATAAACATAATACACATTTGACCACCGGTCTATAACAACATCCACTACGTAATTCAATTTGTACCTACAACAGTCAATAAAAACGCATGTATGCACACTATACATATTATATATACTATATATACAACCCTTATGCTAAAATCATTGGATATCACAATAAACTATTTCATTACGTGTAAGTGCAAACTATCTATTTAGTCTTAATCATTTTTGCTTTCTAATATATCTTGCTTATGCATTTATTCAGTTATTTAACAATCCTCTCAGCAAATCTGTCCCTCGAAATTGTAATACACACTTTGCACCTAATACACCCGAATACACACTAGACCACAGGTCTATACATCATCCACTACGTAATTCTATTTTACCTACAATGTCAATAAAATTATTATCAATTGGTACTATCTGGTAACCTTGAAAAATCCATGAACTTTAAAATTTATATTTTCCCTTTTACCTATTCATTATGATGTAATTTTCCCCAACAGGAAATAAAATTTTGCTAAAAACTTAACAATATCATTCTTTATCTAACATAATTGTTTGTCTAAATTAAAGTATTAATCTTTGAATTTTTTTATATTTTGTAAGCAAGTGTCATTTTAAAGATTTGATTACTCTGCATTGTACTCAACGACCCGAACTAATTCTGTATAAAACTTGTAATGTAAAGAAAATTCGTTATTCTAACTTGAATTAGTTACGATGTTATTTTCTCAATTGTATTATATTGTATTAATTGTATTATCTTATTGTGTTAATATTTTTTAAAAAAGGGGAGCACTGTAAAAATTGAACAATGAACAATTCCTACACCATCATTATATGGATTCATTGTCCCTTCATGCGTACTTATGTTCTTATAGTTTTTATGTTTGAATGTTCATTTTTACATGAGAACCAAACCGCCTAAGCGAGTTTTTGGATAGAATTTCGATTTGTACTTCTTTATTCATTACTGTATTTTTCTAATTTCACCTTTTTCTAATAATGACTTATACACTATGACGTCATAAAATAACTTTATTTCCTTTACGTTTCCCATACTTTGTACACTGAATCACGTTCTTAGTATTTGGACATCTTCCGTATTCAATGTATGGTAAATTCTTTAGTAATAATTTGTGGTGTTATGTAGTAATAAATATTATTATTCAACCATATTCATCCATAAGTCACATTTTTCCCGTCCTTAATTTCCCTTGATCATTATCCTATATAAATTTTATAAATATTCATTTTTACTCGTGTCAATCTATGAAACGCAAAACTTTAGGCATTCGTTCGAAACGCAAAATACGTTCTCGTATTATTTTTTCATTTATTATTTTTTACTATATCACCTCCCGCATTGAACTCGAAAATGCTTAATTGTTATCAAATTCCGCGAACTATAGCATAAGTGAGCGCTTCTAAGATGGAAACCTCCTGTCCCTCTGATTTCAAATTTATAACATATTATAACATTATTTCGTGTATAAATTATCTCGTATGTGCTCATGTACTTGTGTTGTACTAATAACCATATATAATAACCATATAGTATAACCACATAGTATAACCTATAGTATAACCATATATTATAACCATATATAAATATATAAAAACACTGTAAGAATGGTAAACGACGTAATGTACTACAACGAAACTGTAATTAAATGTAATGATTTAATTTATAATGTAAGAATGTACTTTAATAGAACTGTAATGGACAATCATAAGCGAATGTGAAGTAATCCATAATTGTAATCGTAATTGTAATGAACCAAATTTAATACGTACTCAGTCGGTGTACTTAATTTGTACTTATGTACTATTCGAAATGATATCGTCTTCACAAATGAAGACTCGGCAAAAATACGATTAGTTTTTATTTTAATTTTTTTAATTTTTATTTGGAATCTTTCAAACATCTGATCATGTGTTTAAAAGGGGGAAACTTAACCTTCAACTGTCTTCCCCCAAACATTTAGGTTTATATTATACATGTATTTGTAAAATTACGGCACTACATTAAGTCACTTCATTATAGCACTACATTACGGCACTTCATTACGAGCCTCCCTTATTAGCAGCCTCGCTGCGAGGAGGGGGCAGAGGCCCCTTGCCTCCTTAACTTTTTTTTTAGATTCCGGCCTGAGCCATGGTCGAAAGAGGTCGAACCTCTACCCCTGTAAATTCAGAGAACTAACTGTACATTTTTCTAAGAAGTAAATTAGAGTAAGAGAAACTTTTTATTTTCCCCCTCGAGTTGGGCTATCTTCAGAAGAACTTAGTCAGTAAAGTCGATAAGTTATAAAAGAAAAGTCGATAATTTTAGTATCAGAGAAAGTATCAGAGTATTATAGCAAGAGAAGAATTAATAACTGGCGACCCTATAGCCAGGATAAACATTTGTCGACCCCATAAAGCGAGAGAAAGAGACAACCCAAGCACCATAGAAGATATTGGGTCAAACAGTCTGGCGACCGAAAAGAATTAGAATGTTATAGAAGAAATATCCGTTGCTGCCTCCTAACTAGAACCCCCGTCGATCCGAACCACCCCAGGGCCATAGACGGAGGGGCGACCCTATAGCCAGGATAAACATTTGGCGACCCTACTACCAAGATTAGAAGAATATTTTAAGAGGAGGATTTTAACAAGTGGCTACTCTTTGGTCAGGAAAATTACCCTGCATCATGATAAAAACCATTTGACCGGCGTGTCACGACTTCCAGTTCGTAACATCCACCCTTGAACCGGTGTGTCACGACTCCAAGTTCCCCACGCCTAGTTTTCATCCAAGAAGAAATAGCCAGCAAGACGTCTTCAGGACACGTCTCTGAGAATTTCGCCCGTAGAAATTTTGTTAAGTACGGAGTTGTTTTTTTTAAGTAATGTTGTAAACATTTGAAAAGTCAGTATTATTAACAGTTAATGTTTAGTATTGAGCCAGAATTAACCAAACACAGGAACACTTCAGACACCAAGTGATACAATTTTTTTAGTGAAACAGTAATTTTCACAGAAGTTAAAAGTCACAGAAGTTAAAAGTCACAGAAGTTAAAAGTCACAGAAGTTAAAAGTCACAGAAGTTAAAAGTAAGAGAAGTTAAAAGTAAGAGGAGTTAAAAGTAAGAGGAGTTAAAAGTAAGAGAAGTTAAAAGTAAGAGAAGTTAAAAGTAAGAGAAGTTAAAAGTAAGAGAAGTTAAAGTAAGAGAAGTTTAAAAGTAAGAGAAGTTAACAGTAAGAGAAGTTAAAAGTAAGAGAAGTTAAAAGTAAGAGAAGTTAAGTAAGAGAAGTTAAAAGTAAGAGAAGTTAAAAGTAAGAGAAGTTACAAGTAAGAGAAGTTAAAAGTAAGAGAAGTTAAAGTAAGAGAAGTTAAATAAGAGAAGTTAAAAGTAAGAGAAGTTAAAAGTAAGAGAAGTTAAAAGTAAGAGAAGTTAAAAGTAAGAGAAGTTAAAAGTAAGAGAAGTTAAAAGTAAGAGAAGTTAAAAGTAAGAGAAGTTAAAAGTAAGAGAAGTTAAAAGTAAGAGAAGTTAAATGTAAGAGAAGTTAAATGTAAGAGAAGTTAAATGTAAGAGAAGTTAAATGTAAGAGAAGTTAAATGTAAGAGAAGTTAAATGTAAGAGAGTTAATTTCAGAGTTAATTTCACTATTATATTCAGTATAGAATAATTTTATTTTATGTACCAAACATAATAGTACAGTACCTTCGCGTACATTAGAGTGAAATGTTGTTTACATTTTTTATTTTTGTTTGCAAATTTTTTCAAATTATTGAATTGAATTGACTTCCAAATTAAGAAAGAGAGAGTTTACAGAGAGTTTATAGATTTAGAGATACTTGAAGTAATTTTGAAGTCATTTTTTGAAGTCAGTTTTGAAGTCAGAAGGTTGCGCCAAAAGGGACAACCGCCCCAGAGATTTATAGAAATACTTGATTAGAGTTCAAGTTAGTTTCAAGATACTTGATAAGAGTTCAAGTTAGTTTCAGAATACATGATAGAGTTCAAGTCAGAGAGTTTTATTCCAAGTCAGAGTTTTATTCAAAGTCAGAGTTTTCTTCCAAGTCAGAGTATTATTCCAAGTCAGTTTTTAAGTCCCAAGTCATTTCAATGCGGTCAATTGAATTCAACTTTTTCTTTGTAATTTAAGAGAATTTAATTCAACCTTTTTTTTGTGGTAAAAAAGAATTTAATTCAACCTGAATTGACCAGGTTGCGTCTTTAGTTTAACCTTTTTTTTGTTTGTGAGAAGGAAATTGACCGATTTGTCTTTTCTTTTCATGCCATTGTTGCGTATATAAATATATAGTCATGTAATTTATTATTTGTCACAAAACCGTTTTTACAATTGTTTGTAATGACTTTGATAATCATTGTAATGTATACGTGATAATAATAGTTGTGTAATAATTAATTAATCGATCTTCTCCCAATGACTCCTTTTTAAATTACTATAAGGAGGAACATGCCGTTCCCCCGTTTTGTTTGAACTCTTTTAATTTTTGTTCCAAGTAATGTGACAAGCAATCTCTCTTCTTTAAAAAAAAAAAAAAAAAAACGTAATTGTCAATTTCAGACTAAAATATCAAACATTTCAAATTCTATCAACATTTAACGAAAGAGTATGATTTTTCTACTTAACATGCAAAAATTATTAAACCTTTTTAATATTTTTTTTATTCTATAAAAATAATTTTTAATGTAAAATTTACCTGAAATTATTAAAAGAAAAGATTGTTCGAAATGCTTTCCTTCCATTTCAATAACTTTTTTATTCTTGGTCGAAATTCATCGATGGCTCGATTTACTTTTATTATTTTTAAATATTATAAAATTATGTTTAGCTCGTTGAAAGGCATAATTGATTTCTATTTTTAATTTGCATTCTTAATTTTTTTAATTCATTTATCGTACCGATACTTCTGGTTAATGTTATGGTTTATAGTTCATATAATAGCTAGGAATGTTACTAGTCGAATTAATTCCATTTTCAAAATTTAATTTTTAATACCGCTAGATTTACTTTCATTAATTGTAGGTCCTCTAAGTTCGTTTTTTTAATTACCTTATACGTGTAACTGATTAATTATGTAAAATCTATAATCCTAATTTGAATTTTATTACTTTTGACACATATTTTGCATTAAACTCGTATGCAAACATCATCATTATAATACATCATAATTATTGCTTACTATATATAAATTCTCGCTCATGCATTTATTAAGTTATTTATCTGTTCTTTAAAGTATATAGGTCCCGTAGTGTAAATCTTACGGTACAAAAGAGTTCGTCTCCGACGAATTGTATTCTAAACCTTGAACCCAAAATTCCTTTGTTCTGATATCACAGAGTGTGCATTCTTTCATGCGCGGAGAAATCCAATGTAATCCGTATAAATCCACATAAATCCCATTAATCCGTATAAATCCATAAATCCCATTAATCCGTATAAATCCGTATAAATCCCAGTAATCCAAATCTAAATTGTTAGATGCGAGGTGCATATGAAAATATGCACATCGCATGAATTCTTCGATCCCTCCGCGTCTCTATTATTGTCAGCATCACGTGATGCAAGGCAAGCGTCTATAAACATCTCAGTTTTTATATTTTTTATTATTAAATTTTCCTAAAAAACCTGATCTATTCCCATAGATAAAGCATAATTGTGTCAACCTATAGCCCACCAGATTTCCCCTAGCTCGACCTACTCGCATACCAAATTTCAGCTCTTCCTAACCCCTATTTCTCTTTTCCAAAGAATCACGCAAAAGTGATTCTCTCGATTATGAAATTCATTTGCGCCCTGTAAATTCCTTCCAAATCAGTTCCCTTTTGTATAGGTTCGACCCTCCTTCCAGGCCGCCCCCTGGCGCCTCTCGATCCTACAATTATGCTTTACTATCAAAGAAAAATGTAAATTCCGCGAAACCTATTTCGATCATGATTGGTTCGCCCCCGGAACTCTCCCGAAGTTCCATCTCCCAATCGAGGCAGTAAATTAACGTCGCCTCCGCTTAAATTCGAATATGGAAAACTATTATAGGCGCTTGCTGTTAGGCTCCGCCCGTAAGAGGGTGACCCTTAGTTTACCTCGTCTCCGCCTACCCCGAGGTTATAAAAACCCCGAGAGCGTCGGAAACGAGGTTCTTTGCTTTCTGACAATCTTCATAATACGTAAACTCTGTGACCTAAGTCTGTAAATATTCCTGCAGTGGCACTACCCCTCCCGGTCAACTTAGCTTCCATTTGATAATGGAACTTAACTCAGATATATATAAAAATTGTATATTGAGCTTTAGTCAACCTGTTCAAAGTTAATTTTACTAAGTAATTTAATTTAATTAATTTAATTTCATTTAATTAATTAAATATTATTTTTGATATAAAAAGAATTCTGTATTCAAAGTGAATTATTAAAAAGACTGTTAAATTGAGTTAGTCGTTTCCATTCACCGCACCAACTTTACAACCAATTGGGGTCAGTGACTTCCACACACATTGTTGACTAGGCGCGAGCGCCGAGTGCATCCACTGGTAACCCGAGAGTGACGTGTCTATTATCCTTCGGATATAATTCCGACTCCAACCAAGGGGACCAACCCTGGTATTCATTGTCCGTAGTCGTCTAAAACAAATCGAGGGCCCTTTTAGGGACGTACCCCTCGACACTGGAGGTCCCACCGAGACGCAGAGGACCCAGGAACCCCCAGGACCCGGAATTTGGGTGAACGAAGTCTTGCCCATCTCGCCCCGGGTTCTCCCTCACTCCTCTCGGAAGGCGCCAAGGCTGTACATGACGTCACCGTCTAGCCCTTGTCTCATCTGCGAGTGACCTTCAAATCGAGAGAGACGCCAGCTGATGCCACGTCACGAAGTCGCCTCAGTTTCCTCTCTCGGTCACTTCACGCGAACGTTTTACGTTTGAGTGATAATTGAACGTAACTATTAAGTATCACTGATTACCTTTAACCCAATTATAATCTTTAAATTGTGTACACAGTTTATACACTAATCATTAACATTACTTTTGCCATCGTAATAATTCACGGTGAATGGTGACTAGTAATACTAACTACAAACAAACGTTAAGAAAATTTTAATTTTCTTTTTGTTTAGTTTTTTCACTTTGAGTAAGTGGGATCCGTGAAGTGATTTTACCACTTAATAATTTTTCTTAATTATCAAACTTAGTGTAAATTAACGTGTAATTTTAATTAATTACGTAATAGTGAAATACGCTATTATTGTGACTAAGTAGTCATTTATTATTTTTTTCTTTAACGATTTTAATAAGTGAATTATTTTAAATTCGTTTTCATTATTGAATTACCGAGTGTAATATTTTACTTTTTATTTCTGTAATTGAATAGGTTAGGTAGGGTTAGGTTATTCTTTTCATTTTAATTGTTTTACTTGGTGCTACGGAAATTACGCTTGTGACCTAATTGCAGGCCACATCCGTGATTACGATTGGGGCACGACTAGGGTACTTCCTTGCGAACTCAGGCAGAGGGTAGGATCCACCACCGCTGGAACTCACGTTGCCATCGTTAGGATCGAGGATACGGAAAGGGACTTTGTGTGGGACTCTTCATTCATTGGAGACCAACGATTCGACAATCGGATTACAAGTAACCTTTTGCTATCCCAACCTTTATTTTTTTCTTATTTCGTTTTTTTTATTACTATGATAACACCTATTTAAGGAGAGTGATAGAACAAAACTGGCATAACTTGTTTTTTTTAGCTATCACGTCGTTCCTGATATACGATATTTTAGTGTGTTACTGCAGTTGTTGAGGTTTCCTCGATTGTTTTGCGTTTGATTAAGTTAACCGAATTTTTAAACTTCTAATTTTTTTTAATTAAATAATTAGTAGTTTACTTAATTTGGACCATCCCCCCCCCCCAAAAAAAAAACAAAACAAACAAAACACGCAAACACGCTGATACTATATATACTAGGACCACACAGCCAAAACACACTTCAATTGTTTGTTTTCGCGCGTGACGTGTATGCCACATTCCGATTCCGATTCAGACCGGGAATTTTTATTACCACTTACACCTCCACGCCCGTCCTTCCCCAAACGTCGCCGCATTCCCAACATCAACATGGCTGACACTAACACTGCTTCCACTGCTGCTGCCGCGACCGCGCCTGCCACGAATATTACGTATTCCAGGTTACTCAACTTACCGGCGTCCGTTCCAAGATTTAAGGGAACCGTCGCGGGAAAGACCACCGAGCCACTTGTTCACCACTGGCTCCACAAACTGGAAGTATATTTCGAGAATGAGAAGGTGATCACGGACAAGGATAGGATCTTGGAAGCACAACGGTTTGTAGATCTAGAAGAAGGGTCAGCATCGAAGTTTGTTGACACTAACCCCGACTTAGAAGCGGCCACTACATGGACCCAGTATCGTCGGATTCTCTTGGACAATTTCCGAGATGTCAGCGACACTCAACCATTTGTGGCCATGACGAATTTGTTCCGATTGCGTTGGCAGGATGGTGAAGATTTTATGGAGTTTAGGAATCGCATTCAAGGCACTATGAATAGTGTCATCTTAGCCCTTGACGGAGCTTTTGATTATAAAATGTCCTCGCAAACGGCGAAGATATTGTCCTTTTCGGCCATGTATGCGAACCTACCAAGTCACCACCAAGTTAGATTCCAGAAACACGCGGATCTCACCGCGTCGTTAGCAACGGTCGTGAACAAAATGAAGGAGTCGTGTCCAAACTCAACTGATCTGAATATTCGTCAACCGAGGGAAGAACGAACCAAAACCTCCCAGTCCATCCGTTATGCTACCGAACAAACAGGAAGGCCCCAGAAGCAAAAGTTTGCTTCTGCAACGCCCGCGCCGTCGAACCAGTCTCGACCAAACTCATCGCGACAGACTCCCCCAAGTTCGCCCCTACGGTGTTACAACTGCTGTCAAGTAGGACATGGTATAAAACAATGCAGGGCGGCTGCTTATTGCGATTCCTGCAGGGAATCCGGTCACCGGCGGGGAGATCGTCCCAAATGCCGGGAGAAGGGTGCACCGCCCCAGCGACGGGATGAGTGGTCCAAAGGATCTCGACCTCCCAGGAGGCCAAAGAAGAAGGGATACCCTGAGGGAACCCCCTCTTATATAACTAACCCTAACCCTAATCTATCGAACCAGGAAGTTCGAAATATTTTTACAGAATGTTTGACCGAGCTGGGATACACCAGATCACCAGCCTTAGAACTGGAAAGTCGGGAGACGACCAATCTGCCCGATGATTTTTTAGAGGACCTGCCGGCTCCAGGATTCCAGTAAGAGGACGAGCCGGGTTGCCCTCCCCAGGGGTAGCTATTCCGTTGTGGGAAAAACCAGGAGTTACTGCTCCACTTAAGGACCCCGAGGGCCCTGCACGGAATAATCCAGATACCACTGTAGTAGAATCCTTTAAGTTCCCCTTTTCAGAAATCCCTTGCATTGAACCCGAGACCTATGAGTCTCGTCCCGCTTCACAGAGAATTGTGGCAAACTCTGTTGACGTTCCCACGTCATATGTTTGCACAATTAGTAATACGTTTGAAGATGCTGTTATTCCACTTCGCGTTCGAAGTGTAGATATGTTTGGTTTACTAGACACAGGTAGCAACGCTAACCTGATTAAACAGTCTAGTTTGAATAAAATTCCGGGAGTTTCCAAATTGGAACTTTTCCCGTCGAAGGTTGTTTTGAAGAACGTTAATGGAGGAACCATACCCTCCATGGGGCAAGTTAGACTTAAACTGAAACTCGGCAAGTTAGGCTTTGATGCCGATTGCGTAATCGTACAAGACTCTATGCACTTTCCTACCGACATTTTACTCGGTTATCCCTTCCTAAAAGGAAATGGTTGGGATCTTAAGTTTGAAACCAACGTTGTCCAAGTGCACGGACAACTTATTCCGTTAGTGAATACGGAGTCGAACCCAGAGGTTCGTTTTTCAACTGCTGTTGAAGCAGAGTTGAAGGTTTTTTCGGAAGATGTTCCCGATTTTGATGGAACCCTACAGGATTGTTGTAATCCTAGTAATGGAGGGATTCCATTTTTTCCGGCTTTGTCGCCGTGTGATGGTTTAGAGTCGGGTGAAAATCCCGTTGCACGCCAAGTCCGGCGTTCCTTGAAAGTTAGTTCAGAGTCTGTTCCAACCGATGAGTTTCAGTTGAGAGTTAAGGAAGAATTCGTTCTTGAGCCCAACCAACAGGTCTGCTTCCGCGTAATTGTTACCTTTAACGATGGTACTTACGTGGATCCTGCGACTTCAGTAGTCGTGGAGAATGTTCTTGAAAACCAAGTTCAACATTCAGGCTTAGTAATTGCACGCAGTCTGTGCACTAGCGAAGAGGCAACTATCCCTCTATTGTGCGCTAATGTTGGTTCCGAATCCATTACGTTACAACCTAATACGGTAATAGGCAAGGCCTATTTGGCCCAAGCTGAGCCTATTCGTATTTCTCACGACGTACGCAGGTGTACTCCTGGAGGCGTACCTCAGCAAACATTACGTGCTAATTACAAAGCATGTCTAGAGTCCGATCCCGCAAATTCTTTCCTTTGCAGCGACCCGGACTTGTTTGACCAATTATTGGACTTCTTGGTCGAACACGAAAGCATCATCGCACTCAAGGGTGATGCTTTGGGACGTTCAAACCTCGTCCCCTTTCATATTAATCTAGCGGATAACACAAAGCCCATCTACATTCCGCCATATCGCGTTCCGCACTCCCAGCAGTTGGTTGTTGAGGAACACGTGAAGGAGATGTTAGATTTGGATGTTATCCGACCGTCGGTTAGTCCTTGGTCTTCTCCGTTGATCCTGGTCAAGAAGAAGGACGGAACGTTAAGACCGTGCATCGACTACCGACGCCTGAATAAAGTGACCGTTCCAGACCGATTTCCGCTTCCCAACATGCAGGAGGTCATTCAATATGTTGGTAAAGCTAAATATTTTACCTCGCTGGATTTAGCTTCAGGGTACTGGCAGATGTCTCTGTCTCCAGAGTCACGGCCATGTACTGCGTTCACTACCAACCAGGGCCATTACGAGTGGAATGTTTTGCCATTCGGGTGCCGAAACGGTCCTGCGAATTTCTCTCGACTTATGAACATTGTGTTGTCCGGATTATTAGGGTCTCATGCCTTAGTCTATCTAGATGACATAGTGATCTATAGCGATACAGTCGAAGAACATTTCGTACGTCTTGCCAAAGTCTTCCAACGTCTTTCGAACGAGAATCTCAAACTAAAATTGACTAAGTGCCAATTTTTCCGATCCTCGCTTGTGTATTTAGGATTTCTTCTTGCCTCTGACGGAATCCGACCGGATCCCGCCAAACTTCAGGTTCTCCTAAATTACCCTGTTCCTCGAAACGTTGATGAAGTGCGAACCTTTATCGGGTTTGTAGGATTCTATCGCAATTTCATTCCTAGGTTTTCAGACATAGCCGCTCCTTTGACCAATTTGTTCAAAAAGAAGGCTACTTTTGAATGGAATTCTGAGCATCAGGAAGCCTTCACTGATCTCCGCGACAAACTCCTGCAAGAACCCATACTGCAGTTCCCGGATTTTGGTAAACCTTTTATAGTAGCCACGGACGCTTCTAACTACGGGTTAGGTGCCGTCCTACTCCAAGAAGTAGAAGGTACCGAACTACCTGTGGCTTATGCGAGTCGGTTACTATCCAAACCCGAACGTAACTATTCAGGGACTGAACGAGAAGCTTTAGCCATCGTATGGGCCCTGAAGAAGTTCAAGAATATTATCTACGGGTATAAAATAACAGTAAAAACGGACCACGCTCCGTTAACCTCATATTTTCTAAAAAACTACCCGACGGGCGATTAGGTCGCTGGGCTCTTACCGTCCAGGACTTTAGCCCCGAATACGTTCACCGTCCCGGAAAACTCAACGTTCTCCCGGATTGTTTATCCCGAATAAATAAACCCGAAGAGGTCCGTGGAATTCATCGGATTGAGACTATTCCCAATTTCGATAGAGACACGCTCTTCGAGGCACAACGCAAGGACTCGTATATTTCTAATTTGGTGCAGCAATTAAAAGCCCAACCAAATTCGGAACTTCACCAGTTGTATGCTTTCCAGGATCAAATTTTGAATTATCAAATTTCTCCTGGGCAATACGTGGTAGAAGTTCCCGAGAGTCTTCAAGACGTGGCAATCAAACTTTGCCACGACAGCGTTTGTGCTGGGCATCCCGGAATTGAACGAACCCTAAAGTTGGTCCAAGCGCGTTACCATTTCCCACTCACGCGCACCAAGGTAACAGAACATTGCAAGGCATGCTCGGCATGTGCCAGGCATAAAGGAGCGCGTCCGCCCACCGCGCATATGCATGCGTACCCCGTTCCTGTTAGACCTTGGGAGCGCGTAGGAATGGACGTGATGGGCCCCTTTATCCAAAGTCGAAATGGAAACAAATACGTTGTCGTTTTCACCGACCATTTTACCAGGTATAATGAAATTGTACCTGTGCCTGCCCATACATCGGAGATAATTGCCAAGTGTTTACTCGAACGAGTAATTCAACGGCACAACACGCCGGTCGTGTTGCTCTCGGACAACGCTCGGGAATTTACCTCCGCGATGTTCGTAGAGTTATGCAAACGTCTCCACATCCAAAAGGTACAAATAACACCGTACCATCCGGCAGCAAATGGTCTGGTTGAGAGGCAGAACGAAAAGATCCTTAACGTCCTACGACATCTCGTGGACGCGGACCAACGTAATTGGGACGAGTGCATCTCCATGGTGCAGTGGACTGTTAACAACAACCACAGTCAACTCATCGGGGACACCCCTCATTTTAGATTGTATCATTACGATGCAAGATTTCCTTTCGACCTCCCAAACGACTCCACCGAAGAGGGATTTGACCTACAGGAGCCTCAACGCTATGCGGACGACCTGGCTCGCCATTCGTTTCAGGTTTTCGAAGATACACGACGATGTCTCAACCATGAGACCGACCGAATGGTCCACTACCAACACAAGCGGTACCCTAAGCAACGGACCGTAATACCTGGAAACCGTTGCTGGTTGGCAGGTACGAAGCCTCCGGGCCTCAGTCGAAAACTCTGTCCAAAATGGGTAGGGCCATATCGCGTCCTCGAAGACCTGGGGCATAACACCTTCACCATCCAACACTTACAAACCTTAAAGAAAAAGGTTGTTCATGCCAACCAAATTAAGGTTACGAATGAGGATCCGAATCCCCCTCAACCGAAGTCGTCCCGACAACAAGGGGATACAACCCAACCCCGCGTTACCACTACCGAAACCGAGAAGTCGGACGAGTGGGAAAACTACCTAAGGCCCCCTCGGACTACCCTGTCCGTACAGCCTGAGGAAGCTATCCTTGAACCTGAAAATGAACTGGAGCCACTCCCTGCTGCTCCTTCCTCACCTTTGGAAGAAGCCCCGGAGACAACTCCAAACTTTAAAATTCTACCGGAGGGCCCCGCAGCCAGTGAGGAGCCCCCCGACTCACCATCACCACCCTCACCTATCGACGACCTTAAAACAGACCCTACGGTGACATATCGATTTCGACCACAGGAGTCGTCGCAAGGCCCGTGGACTCGCTCCCAATCGCGAATACCCGAGTCCCTAGCCACTACCTCAGCGACCCATCCACCTCACCCCCTTCGTCCCCCGGACCGACCTTCGGTCAAACCCAAGGTGAGACCCAAATTCCCGTCCTGGAGAACTTCTCGGAAGTAACCGCTAACACACCCAAAATTATTAATAATGTTAACTTCGGCCACTATGCTTACCTTTGTCTCCATTCTCTATCATTATTGTTATACCCTTCTTCGATGCTCAAATATACAACGCTTATACTTTTCACCCCTTTCCCACAGTTTACTCTATGAGGGAAAACGTGACCCGTGTCATCTGACACACAGAACACCCATACTTTTTCCTTTCCAAAACCTACCAACAGTACACCCGGTTTACCACCCGCGACATTACTCACTGTAGAACACCTTTGTCAACCAAATTCCAAATAAGTTCCGATCTCCTCCTGTCCATCCCCCAAAAACGTGAAGCAACCCTGGATTGCCCGAACAACCGTAGTATGATACAATTGGATCCAGTTAGTAGAATCCCCTCCGGTTGTTCTATTATTACCTCTAGCTTTATCTCCACAAACCCCAGAGTACGCTCCCTTAACAACACGCCTCGTCTTGTACACCCTATGGCTCACCTCCCACCAATTCCTCTCTTCAACCTTCCTCTTGCCTCTGTAACTCTTCAACCTTCCTTTAACTATCCCCCTTGGGATCAGCAATTGGATCGTATCACCGAAACCCTCCAAGAACGGTCTCATGTCTTATCCCACGTTCAGCCCCTCACCTACGTCAACGCCGTCGCTGTCTTACTAATACTAATAATTATATTCATCTTCCTTGCTTGCCGCCCGTGTCGACGACTGAAGTGGAATGCCCCTACTTCGGAGCCCTCACCTTCGGAAGAAGCCCCGGACGGTCTGCCCCAATCTTCGGCCCCCCGTTAGCTGTCACTACACCGAGAAATCAAAATTTTAATTAGTTAGCTAGCTTGTAATATTAATTTTTGTTTCTGCTTAAAACTGTTGACCGTATTATTTTTTTTGTTTAATTGTTACTTTTGCAGAAGGGGAGGTAGTGTCCCGTAGTGTAAATCCTTACGGTACAAAAGAGTTCGTCTCCGACGAATTGTATTCTAAACCTTGAACCCAAAATTCCTTTGTTCTGATATCACAGAGTGTGCATTCTTTCATGCGCGGAGAAATCCAATGTAATCCGTATAAATCCACATAAATCCCATTAATCCGTATAAATCCACATAAATCCCATTAATCCGTATAAATCCGTATAAATCCCAGTAATCCAAATCTAAATTGTTAGATGCGAGGTGCATATGAAAATATGCACATCGCATGAATTCTTCGATCCCTCCGCGTCTCTATTATTGTCAGCATCACGTGATGCAAGGCAAGCGTCTATAAACATCTCAGTTTTTATATTTTTTATTATTAAATTTTCCTAAAAAACCTGATCTATTCCCATAGATAAAGCATAATTGTGTCAACCTATAGCCCACCAGATTTCCCCTAGCTCGACCTACTCGCATACCAAATTTCAGCTCTTCCTAACCCCTATTTCTCTTTTCCAAAGAATCACGCAAAAAGTGATTCTCTCGATTATGAAATTCATTTGCGCCCTGTAAATTCCTTCCAAATCAGTTCCCTTTTGTATAGGTTCGACCCTCCTTCCAGGCCGCCCCTCTGGCGCCTCTCGATCCTACAATTATGCTTTACTATCAAAAGAAAAATGTAAATTCCGCGAAACCTATTTCGATCATGATTGGTTCGCCCCCGGAACTCTCCCGAAGTTCCATCTCCCAATCGAGGCAGTAAATTAACGTCGCCTCCGCTTAAATTCGAATATGGAAAACTATTATAGGCGCTTGCTGTTAGGCTCCGCCCGTAAGAGGGTGACCCTTAGTTTACCTCGTCTCCGCCTACCCCGAGGTTATAAAAACCCCGAGAGCGTCGGAAACGAGGTTCTTTGCTTTCTGACATCTCATAATACGTAAACTCTGTGACCTAAGTCTGTAAATATTCCTGCAGTGGCACTACCCCTCCCGGTCAACTTAGCTTCCATTTGGTAATGGAACTTAACTTCAGATATATATAAAAATTGTATATTGAGCTTTAGTCAATCTGTTTAAAGTTAATTTTACTAAGTAATTTAATTTAATTAATTTAATTTCATTTAATTTAATTAAATATTATTTTTGATATAAAAAGAATTCTGTATTCAAAGTGAATTATTAAAAAGACTGTTAAATTGAGTTAGTCGTTTCCATTCACCGCACCAACTTTACAACCAATTGGGGTCAGTGACTTCCACACACATTGTTGACTAGGCGCGAGCGCCGAGTGCATCCACTGGTAACCCGAGAGTGACGTGTCTATTATCCTTCGGATATAATTCCGACTCCAACCAAGGGGACCAACCCTGGTATTCATTGTCCGTAGTCGTCTAAAACAAATCGAGGGCCCTTTTAGGGACGTACCCCTCGACATGATGACTAAACTGATTGATGCAGCATTGTTGTATATATTAAGTTAAGGTATATATATATATATATATATATATCCATCTCATAATTGTAAGGTTAGTGAAAAAGTCACTTAATTTAGAGCTAGCATTTTTGGGCTCTTGTGGCATCATTGTTTGGGCACTCTTGTGGCATCCTTTTTTTTGGGGCGCTGCGCGTCCTTCCTACTCGTTTGTTGAATGCGGCACTTACAGGGCGTGGTCTTATAGAGAGCTCTCTTGCAATTAAGTTTGGTTGTTTAGATACAAGATTGTTGCATCATGCAATAGTGCAGGTTGTGTTGTTGTTGCAAGGTTTAGAAAGAAGACCATAAATAGTGCCCCTTTTGTTTTTTATCTTAATTTCATGCAACTGAGGCATAAGGTAGGCCCACATCGAGTCAGCAACCCTGAGGTAGGACCTAATAGGACCTCCAAGTCCGTAAATTTTTAGTCTAGCTTAACTTGGGCTGTAGGTTAAACTGGCCCTTCAGAGCTTGGCCGTTCACGGCTCAGCTGGGATTCTGAACCCAATAAAAAATTTAAAAAAATAATATGGTCCTTCGAAATCGGATTCTAGCCCAAGACTGAGTCAGTAATTTTTTTCCGGCAAAGTTCTGATTCTGCAAATTGTAGCCGAAGTTAGGCCTAGACGGGTTGAGCATAATTGAGTTAGGGTCCCAGGGTAGAAAGTTTGGTCGCCCAATTGCGAAACTTGGCCACTCGTCTGTCGTTGTTTTGGGCCGACATTTTACCGGTTTTGTTAATTTTGGTTTATTATTCGTAGGCGAAGGTTGCAGACTTCAGTGCCCCAGTTACTTGGGTGGAAAATTTGGTATTCCATACTGGTGTTGGTCAGTACCCCACCCAGCAATTCAGTTTATTTGAAAAAAGCAAAATTTGAGTTTGATCAGTTTGGTTAAGTATTTTGCCAATTCAGCTTATTTGGTATTGAGCCCAATTGTTGTTTGCATTGAAGATGAGTGCAGCTGAATTGAACAAGTTTAAAAAAGGAGAAGCGCCTACAAAGGTCTAATTACAAAGGTCATTGCCACTATAGATTCTGCCATAGAGCAAGAGGATTTAAGCTTAGTGACTGCACAGCTTTCCATATTAGAAACGAAAAAGGTTGCTCTAAGCGAAGTAAATGTTAAAATTGAGGCTCTTATAGAAGAGGATGAAATAGAAAATAACATAATTTACTTTGAAGAGATTATTGATGATATAATTAAAGTATGCCACAGAGCAAAATAATTTAGCAGCTCAGTACAGTTAGAGACCAGGTCTAATAATGAAACACAACCCTCAACAAATGGTGTTTGTGAAGTTAAGGTTAACAGATCTGCAGTTTAATTACCGAGGCTTGTACTCAAAACATTTTCTGAGAGTATTCAGGAATGGCAAGGATGGGCAGACAGTTTTCAATCAGCAGTTCATTCTAGTCAAGTGTTAAGTGCGGTGGAGAAGTTTAATTATTTGCAGTCCCTCTTGGAAGGGGAGGCAGCAAAGACAATAGCAGGATTAGCATTAACAGAGGCTAATAATAATGTGGCTTGGGATATATTAAAGAAACGTTTGGTAAGCCAGAGATCTTAATTAAAAGCCACCTCCGCGAACTTTTAGCTATACTCCTGTTAATAATCCCAATAGTGTCAAGGAGTTACGGCAGTTATATGATGAATTTGAAGTTAGAACTAGGTCCCTGGACAACTTGGGTGTAGGAATGGAAAGGTATGGTATAATGTTGGTCACTATACTGGAGTCTATATTGCCTAGCTCAATTTTGCTTGAATTAAGTAGGGGACACTCTACAGAACTTGTGTACATCCCCCTTCAGCAGATGTTAAGTCTTTCAGGCACAGAATTAGCAAGACGAGAGGGAATTGAGTTTGCACAGTGGGATATTAAACAAGGGGACAAAGGCAGGCACAGTACCAAAGTTTCTACAAAAAGGAATAGCCCAGGTACAGTGTCAGCTCTACATGCATCCTCTGAGAATAAATTAAAGGGAATCAAGGAATGCATATTTTGCGAAGGCAATCACAAGTCATATAAATGTGAGGTGGCTGAGGCTTTATCTTTTGAGGAGAGAAAGGACAGGGTAACTAAGTCCACAGCATGTTTTAAATGTTTTTTGAAAAGTCACAGAGCAAGGTTTTGTAAGTTTAAAATTTTGTGCAAAAAATGTCATGGTAGGCATCAGCCATTATTGCGTGAAAACACTCCTAGTAGGCCTACCCCAGAAGTAGAGACATCAGTGGCACATGCCACTGCTATGAAAGGGACAGTGGCGGCTCGTGACTAAAAATTCTAGGGGTGCTGTCTCTAAGAATGGGTTGAAATAATTACTGAAATAAAAGGATGAGCATTGAGCAATGAATAAAAGTTTCAAAAGTTATTGAAAAAGTTATTCAGTGAGCTCATCCTTAGATTGTTCTTGATTATTTAAATTGTAAATAAAAAATTTAGGGGGTACTGCAGTTCCGCAGTGCCTACCGACGAGCCGCCACTGGAAAGGGAGTAAAAGTAAAGGGGGATTATTGCAAACAGCTGCAGCATTATTAATTGGGAATGATGGAGAGGCTACTGTAAGAGTGTTGCGTGATAGTGGTAGTCAGTGTAGCTTTATTAAGACCAGAATTTCCAGAAAATTGAAGTTTAAAGAACTTAAGAGGGAAAATTTAAGAATTTCTGGGTTTGGGGCTTCCGTTCAAAACCGAACCAAAGTTAAGAAGGTAGAAGTTCTGGTTAAGGGGTTGTTACCACAAGGTCCCACTATCAAGGTCCAAGCTGTAGAGATTGAGGAACTTTGTGCTCCAGTCACTACTTGTTTAGATATGGCATGTGTCCAAGAATTGCGAGTTAAAGGAATTTATTTGGGCAATAATAAATTTGAAGGAACAGAAGATATTATTCTTTTGATTGGAGCTGACTATTACTGGGACTTCATCACTGGTAATATTGTCCGCACATCTCGAGGTCCGGTAGCTATTGAAAGTAAGCTAGGCTGGATGCTACATGGTAGCTATTGCAATGAAATGGAGGTTAAAGCTCTTTTTGTTAAGATTGAGGAGAACAGCCATGGTTTGGAAAGGCATTTGAAAGCCTTTTGGGAACTTGAATCCATTGGCATAAAAGGACAAACAGGAGAAGCAGGCGGGTACAGTAAACAGTGATGTTTTAGAGCAATTTGAAAAAGGGATTGGGTTTAGAGATGGCTGCTATGAAGTTGGCCTCCCTTGGAGGGATTCTTGCAAACCCAGTTCAAACCTTCAGCTAGCTAATAGGAGGTTGGAGACTTCATTGTACAGGCTAAGAAAAAATGAGTTGTTGTTAATTGAATACAATGAGGCCATCCTAAGCTATGTAAGGGAGGGCTATGCTGAAAGGGTGTAAGGTGAGCTGGTGAGCCAGGAGGCACATTATCTGCCACACCATGCAGTGGTACGGCGAGACAAAACTACCACCAAACTGAGGGTAGTTTTTCATGGCTCAGCCACGGACAAAGGTGGTGTCTTTGAATGACTGTTTGGATGCTGGGCCAAATTTAAATGCAGATTTATTTTCCTTGTTACTGAGATTCAGGTTTGGTAGAGTAGCATTGACTGCAGATGTGAAGCAAGCCTTTTTGCGGATAAAGTTAAAACTAGAGGACAGAGATGCAGTAAAGTATCTGTGGGTGGATACGAAAGACTTGTTGGAAAATGAACCTAAGGTTCAAGCATATAGAATGAAGTCAGTGTTGTTTGGCCTCAGCTCTAGTCCATTTCTGTTGGCAGCTACTATGCAGTACCATTTAAGAAATATTCTGAAGTCTATCCTAACACTATTGAACACGAAAGAAAAATTTTTTATGATGATGATTTGCTGTGTTCCATGGATAATACAGAAATGGCCAAACAGATATTCAGGGAGGCTAGAGCTATAATGAGGGAGGCTGGCATGGAGCTTAGAAAATGGCAGACCAATCATACTCAATTACAAGAGTTTATGAGTCAGTCCTGTGTAGGACCTGATGCAGCAGAAAGTATTGAGGATTCTGGTATTAAGGAGTTGTGGGCAATAGACACAAAGGTGCTAGGCATTGTTTGGCAGCAAAGAGAGGATTTGTTTACCTTCAATGGGAAATCTTCAGTGAAGCTAGCTGAGAATGAGACAAGGTGGACACAACGTACAGCTCTTAGTTTGGCTTCGAAGGTCTTTGATCCTCTTGGATTCCTGGCTCCATTTGTGATAAAGTCAAAAATTTGGTTTCAGAGCCTCTGGGAAATTGGACTTGGTTGAGACCAAGAGTTACCTGATCATAAGGTAGTAAGGTGGAAATATTGGTTCAAAGAATTGGCACATCTTGGAGACATTGAAATCCCAAGATGGTACTTTGGAGAGTTGAACAATAGTACAGACAATTTGGAGCTGCACATCTTTTGTGATGCAAGTAAGGAAGCCTATGCAACTTGTATTTATATAAGCGGCACATTCAAAGAGGAAGTAAGTTGCAGGTTGGTTGCTGCAAAGAGCAGAGTAGCACCTTTGAAAGGGCTTTCTATTCCAAGGTTGGAATTGATGGGTGCAGTTATTGCTAGTCGGTTTGCAGTTACAGTGCAAAAGTCTTTGGCTCTCTATGAAATTCCAAGCTATTATTGGACAGACTCCACTATAGTTTGGCACTGGTTAAGAAGCCAGGCAAGGAAATGGAAACCATTTGTTGCCAATAGGGTGGAGGAAATTCAAGCACACACAGATCCCAAGCAATGGAAGCATTGTCCAGGCACCCAAAACCCAGCTGATTTACCAACACGAGGAATTTCAGTGAAAGATCTTTCACAGTCAAGTTTGTGTGGAATGGGCCAGAGTGGCTAAAACTTGGAAGTGAAAACTGGCCTTCTAATCAGCTTATTGTAGGAGAATGCCAGGCTCAAGAAGAATGGGTGAGTGAAATGAGAAAATGCACTGTGAACAGTTGTCAAGTTATGCAGCAGGACCCCATATTGAGCCTTGAGGACATTAATAGTCTGAGAAGGTTGTTAAGAGTGACAGCATGGGTATATAGATTTACAATCAATATTAAGGGAGAAACAAGAAGGGAAGGAATTCTGAACAGTAAGGAGATTCAGCAAGCCAGGAAATACTGGGTGATATATGTGCAGAAGGAAAAATTTGGTGAAGAGAGGGAATTGCTCACCAGCCGTCCATTACAGGTTCTACCAACACATTCTGCTCTCAAAGGTTTGGATGTGTTTTTGGATCAGGATTTATTGAAAGTAGGAGGTAGACTACAGTTTTCTGGGCTTCTAGAGGAGAAAACATATCCAATTTTGCTACCTTCTGAGGGGCACTTTGTGGAACTTTCGATCCTGGACACTCATCATAAGTTGTTACATGCTGGAGTTAGAGAAGTGATAATAGAGATCAGACAACAGTTTTGGATTCCCAAAATTAGACAAGTAGTAAAAAGTCTTGCATAAATGTGTGGTTTGCAAGCGTTGGAGTGCAAAGCCTTATTATGAAAAGGTGGCTCCATTTCCAAGAGAACGGTGTGTCTATACTGCCCCATTTGATGTCGTGGGAGTAGACTTCGCAGGTCCAGTCTATGTGTATGAGCAAGGGGAGTCTAACAAAGGTTATATATGTCTTTTCACATGTGCTACCACCAGAGCAATCCATTTGGAGTTGGTAAGCAACTTAAGTAGTGATGTATTTCTTTTGGCCTTTAAAAGGTTTGTGAACAGAAGGGTTTCCTAAATAAAATCATATTGGATAATGCAAAAACCTTCAAAAAGGCTGCAAAGGAACTCCAAGAAGTTTGGTCCTTGCTAAAAGAGGAAGGATTCTGTAATAACTTGGGTCAGTGACCCCGCTAAGTTACTAGGTTTCTAAACAACAAACAAAGGCACTTACCGGTGCGTTGAATTAGATATTCTTTAGGGCCTACCATAGATTTCTTGCGTCGCACAAAGCAGTCTACCTAAACTCTCTAACTTTACTAATTTAGAAGCTATAGACATGTGGTGCCGCGTTTGTTAGCGGGCTAGAGATAAAGTAAAGGCCAATTTGAGGCTTTATTCAACATAAACATAGCATAGATCTGAAACACAGAAAACAATAATTAGTAAAGACTTGTTACACAGAAAACAATAATTAGTAAAGACTCATTACATTCCTCTCTTCTTTTATAATACGTGATACATTGCACGGTAAGAAACAAAACGACAAGTTCAAGATATTTTGGAAGAAAGAAGAGTCTACAAGTTTAGGCGTTGAGCTGGGTATCTGATTCGAGTGCTTCTTCTCAGAGGGGGACTCGTCTCGGAGGTTACTGACACAGGTGGGCCTCTCTCGACTTCGACTGGAGTCGCTTCGACGGGAGCTGTTGGGACCGTGTGTCGGCGGATCTCAGCGGGTTCTGAGTCGTCCGTTAGCGGGGTGGAATTGATTGGCGGACTGGGTACGGGGGGTTCATAGTGATTCGTGTCATCCGTATTGCTACGTCCCGCCGGTGCCAGGTCCCTGATGGATACGGTATCTTCTCTCCCATTCGGATGCCGTATAAACGCGTAGTTGGGGTTTGCCTCAATTAACTCAACTTCCTCGACGAGGGGGTCGTTCTTGGATCGGCGAATGAATTGGCGAAGGAGTACAGTTCCCGGAGAAGACAGCCACGTCGGTAGTGCAGAACCGGTAGAAGTACGCCGCGGGTGCGTGAATAGACGCTCGTGAGGAGTTTCGTTCGTGGCCGTACACAGCAGCGATCTAATCGAGTGCAGCGCGTCTGGTAGGACGGACTCCCATTGCGACATCGGCAACCCGCGATCTTCTATGGCTAGTTTGATGGTGTTCATGATGATTCCATTGTAACGTTCGCATTGCCCGTTTCCTTGGGGGTGATACGGCGTTGTGCGACTAGTCGCGATACCATGTTTAGTTAGGAACAGTTTTAGTTCCGAAGACATAAACGATGTCCCTCGATCTGTGTGGATGTAAGAGGGAGTTCCGAAGGTAGAAAATAACTCGGTGAGACGGGCGATAACGGTTGACGTGTTCGTATCACGGCACGGGAAGGCAAAAGGAAAGCGTGAATACTCGTCGATTACTGTTAGGATGTAAGGTCGCGAAGTTGCGCTCGGAAGCGGGCCTTTAAAGTCGATGTTAAGTCGGTCAAACGGGGACATGGCCCGTATTAAGTGACTAACTTCTGGTTTATAGTACTGTGGCTTACATTTAGCGCATGTTTGGCATTCCGACGTAACTCGTTTGATGTCATCCACTGAGAATGGTAGGTTCCTAGCTCTCACAAAATGAGTCATTCGGCGGACTCCTGGGTGTATCAGATTAACATGCAGCTGGGCGAGGGATATTCTTGGAGTAGCAGCGCAAAAGGATCGCGACAATGCGTCTGCGGCTCGGTTCTCGGGGCCCGGTCTGTATTTTATTGTGAATGAGTAGCCGGCTAGTTCTACACGCCAACGGAGAATCTTATCGTTCTTAATACGACCAGTAGCTTTTCCATCGAACATGAAAGATACGCTCCGCTGGTCGGTGACGACAGTAAAGTGTCGATAAGCTAAGAAGTGCTTCCACTTGCGAATGGATTCGATTACAGCGTATGCCTCCTTTTCAACGATGTGATGGCGACGTTCTGTGTTATTCAGAGCGCGAGAAAAGAACGCCACCGGGCGGCCGTTCTGGGTGAGGGTGGCTCCGATTGCTGAAGAGGAAGCGTCCGTCTCCACAGTGAACGGCAGTTCTTCATCGATTGAACCGACGACAGCTTTCGAGATATCATCTTTGAGTGTTTGGATCGTTGATACTTCCTCGCGAGTTAATGGGAATGATGAAACGTTGAGCAGAGGTTTGATCTTGAGGGAATAGTTCTGAATCCATTTAGCATAGTATGCGAATAGTCCGATTACGCGTTGTAGAGACGACTTGTTGCGAGGAGTTTGAAGTTCTTGTAGTGGCCGGAGGCGTTCGGGATCGGGCCGCAATACGCCATGAGAGATAGAATATCCGAGCAGGTGCACTGATGTCATCGAAAGCTTGCATTTTTCCTTGTTTAGACTCAGATTTACTCGTTTAGCGGCTTCCCAGAAATGTCGAAGGTTCTCATCGTGCTCTTCCCAAGTGGTTCCGCAGATGGTGAGATCGTCGAGGTAGGCGTATGTTGATGATAAGTTGTTCGAGGATATGAATTCGTTCATGACGCGCTGGAAGGCCGCGGCTCCGTTAGTTACTCCCATAGGGATCCTTCTGAATTGGTATAGATTTCCGTCAGCCTCGAATGCTGTGAAAGGTCGTTCAGACGGATCGATTTCTACCTGGTAGTATGCGCTTGACAGATCAATTACGCTGTAGTATTTGTGTTGTGAGACTTTGTTGGCTATATCATCGATTCGCGGAAGAGGATATGCATCTAGCATGGTAAATCGGTTGACGGTTTGAGAGAAATCGATTACCATGCGTTTTTTTTTTGTTTCGGTAGATGTGATGACTACTTGAGCACGCCAGGGTGAGTTACTGGGTTCAATTATCTCATCCCTGAGTAGCTTTTCGATTTCTTTCCCAATGAAAATTTTGTCCTCAGAGCAAAATCGTCTGGACTTCGTGGCGATGGGACGACAATCGGCAGTTAAGTTGCCGAATAGTGGTGGGGCTGAAATTCTTGATCGAGTAAGGCCGCATATATGGAGTGCTGGCTCCGGACCTCCGAAATTGATGTTCAATTCCTTGTGTCTGATTAAGAATGGGGTACCGAGTATTATGTCAGCGCACAGATCCGACAAGACGGATAGTTCGAGCTTTTCGTAGTCGCGGTCTCCCATCGTAACCTTCACTGTACATCGACCTGAGATGGCTGCGGATAGATTAGGCGAAGCCATTGATACGACGCCCGAGTGCGGAAGAATGGGCAGCTCTAAGTGTTTGGCTAGATCCTCACGAATGAAGTTGTCCGAGCTGCCAGTATCCAACAAGGCGAGACACGAACGGCCGTTGACGAGGATATCGACTGTTGAGTTGGTAGGCATGGAGGAGCTACACGATAGAGTGGTACTAATGGTCGCTAATGCTGCGGCTGAATGAGACGCTGTGGTTTTATCCTGTTTTTGACGTGCCGAGGAAGTACTTGAGCGGCAGACTTTGGCCCAGTGGCCGGTCTTTTCACATTTCGCACAGATAGAATCCTTTGCTGGACACCTGCTTCGTGGGTGGCGTCGAGACCCGCAGAAGAAGCACAGAGCGGCTTTGTTGTCGAAATTCGTAGCGGCTGAAGAGTTTGGGAGATCGTCCTTGGACGCAGGCAGGCCGGGCAGAGTCAGTAGTCGGCGACGGTTCGTGGCGAGAGCCAGTGGCTGCAACAGCACCGTAATGAGTGAGGTACGATTCTGAGTTTTTCTGGGCCTGATCTAATGTTCGAGCCTGGACGATAGCCTTTTCCAGTGAGAGTGTGTCATTTTCGAGTAAGCGGGTACGGATGGCGCTATCTCTAATTCCTCGGATGAAAGCGTCTCTCACAGATGAACTCCTGTTTTCGTCGGCGGAAACCGATTTGAAGTTGCAGTCATTGGCTAGTTGTTGAAGAATTTGCAAGTACTCATCGAGGGTTTCCTCGGGCTTTTGGTGACGGGTGGACAACAGGTGGCGAGCGCATACCTCGTTTGGCTTCTTGACGTAGGTGGCCTCTAAGGCTGCCATGGCATCCTCATAAGTAGAGCAGTCTTGAATGATATCAGCGACATCGGGGCCGATATGTATGAATAGAACCTCCAATTTATTGGGGTTGTGTTCGGCGATAGTACTCAAGAAATATTTGAATCCGCGCGACCATAATTTCCATAGTTTCCCAGCTTGGGGAGAATTCGGAGAAGTAATAAATTTATCCGGGCGAATCACCTTCTCCATGATATGGTAAGATTACTGGATGAATATTTGCTTGCTGTATCTGAAAGGCCGACTGAATGGCTGATTGAAATGTTGAATAAATTGTGGTGCCGCGTTTGTTAGCGGGCTAGAGATAAAGTAAAGGCCAATTTGAGGCTTTATTCAACATAAACATAGCATAGATCTGAAACACAGAAAACAATAATTAGTAGAGACTTGTTACACAGAAAACAATAATTAGTAAAGACTCATTACAAGACATTACCCCTAACATTATTTACTGACAACTTTCTAACTTTCTACCCCATTTGTCACCTTAGAAACATCACCAAATTAAACTTAGCACCAACAATTTAGTCAGATATGAATAACCATGCTCTAGTCTAGCCAAAAACCAACGAACAGCCCGCGTTGCTCTGTTTATCCCTTCGTGTTGCCATTCAGCTTACTTTTAGTGATTTTTCCCTTTAGTGACTTTAGACTATATACATATATATATACACACATCACCTCACTCCTCCCCATTTTGGTCCAGCCCCATAGTTGCGAATCATAACTGGATCATTAGGTTGCGCTTCTATAACTCTCCCTTTTTTAGTGTTGTGGTACAACTTCCGTTTTTCCTGATGGCGTAAAACTCGTCCTGGTAACGTTTCATTTGGACGTAACAAATCGAAAACTGAACGAATTCCCCGGCCAATCATAAGTTTAGAAGGAGACACCCCCGTCGTTGTGTGATGTGTTAGTCGATATTTAAACAAAAATTTATTCAATACCACTTGCATTTCCTCCCCACGAGAATGACGCAAGGCCGACTTGAAAGTACGGACCATGTTTTCCGCGAGACCGTTAGTAGACGGGTGAAAAACACTAGACCGGATATGTCTAATGCCATTTAGGTGGACAAAATAACGAAATTCCTCACTGGTAAAACAAGTACCATTGTCGGAAACCAGGACTACGGGTAAACCCCATCGAGCCAAACCGTGGCCGGACAGATGACCGACGGACATTTCACCGAACGGACATTGAGCCGACAGATATTTGACAGAACGGACATTGAGCAGAACGGACATTTGGCCGAATGGACATATGGCCTTTTTAATTTTGTTTTTTATTTTTATTTCTTCTTTTTAATTTTTTTGTTATTTTTATTTCTTCTTTGCAATGTAATTGCTTTATAAAACAAACGATAAAAACGATAAAAAGATAACATAATTGCATGATAGAAAATTCTTTATTGCACATTTACTAAAGGATAAAAAATATTAATTGTAATGTAATTGCTTTATAAAAAATTGCAGTATAAAACGAAATGTTCATAAATATTTAAAGATTGTGGGCTATTGCTCTCAAGAAGTCGATTCTGGGATACTCCTCATATTTCTCAATGACAGACTTCAGTCTTGTGTTTAATATCTGGTACTTCTTCGGTTTCCTCAATACCATTCCTGCTGCTACCTGCTCAATTGTCAACTCCCAGTCCGACTGCTCTTTTCTTAGTTTTGAAACTCAAACCCTCTGTGCCATCCTTCAAGAGAGTTTGTTGTCCGTGGAAGGCCTTGTGTATTTCTCTCCAATATGTTCCACAGCCTGAGTTCAAATGCTGGTCTTCGTCGTCTTCCACGCTGTACAACACCAATCCATGTCGCTTCAAAGTAGCCAAGAAACTCAGATAGAAGTTCATCAGTTTCATCATCTAGTGCTGAGACAAATTCATTGAGGCTTTCAGCAACGTCACTGACTGGTACAAATGCTAAAGCTTGAAAGGACTTGGCAATGAGTGCATTTCTTGGATCATTATACCAATTCTGTAGTCCTAAGCTCTGTATTTGTCTCCACAAGCACTGCCCGAAATGGAAAAAACATCCATAAATGTTTGTGTTTGGGAAACATGCTGTGATGCTATTAAGAGCCGCTCTTTCATAGTCAATGGTGACTGAAACAGGATTGAGATCTGGTCTCACTTGCTTGAGGGTGCTAAAAATTAAGTCATAAGTTGCTTGGTTTTTGTTCCTTGCGATGCAGTATACCAAGAGAATTGTATGGCTCTCTTCCAGCATAATATGCACTGTATATAACTGAAAGCCTAATGGCGCTGAATCAAATGTCCCATCACACAGCCAGTGGTCTTTGAAAGCAAGAAGCTGTAAGTTTCGAGATGTTGACAGAATTAGCAGGTTGTCACTTTCATGGATGACAAAGTCTTCTCCTCTAATTGATTTCCGTAAGTCGTCAGTTAAAAAGTCCCCGTCTGGTGCCGTGCGTTGTCTGCGCACCATTCTTGCCAGAGTTTCTTTCTTAGGAAGAGCACCTGCAGCATCAAGTGGGTACTCACTGGTGTAGTTTTGTATAATAGTCGATGTCACTTCCTCCGACTGTCTGGCTCTTTCTTTAATTTTCTGTAGTGTTCTGAAGGACAGGTTGCGTCCGGCATCAGGCGGATGTGAGTGATTACTTGCTTCTCCTTGAATAACGTCTTCTGTTTTTAATCGTCCCCCACAATTTCCTTTGCGTTCACATCGCCAATATGTTACATTGTCTTTCCGTTTATCAACGATGTAGGCGTAGCCGTCAAGCAAAAGCTTTCTTCCTCCTCTTGTCTTGGTATGAATTCCATGATCTTAAAAGAAAAATATATTTTATTCAGCTTAGGTAACACCCCGCCCCAAAGGGTTAAAAACTATCTCCATAATCCTTTGGAACGCGGATACACACTTGATATTTTATTCTGGCTAATGCCAGACGATTTTATTCAGCTTAGGCAACACCCCCGCCCCCAAAGGGTTAAACATTACTTACAAAAATTACTTTAAATTAGCATAGGTGATAATACACAAATCACAAAATAAACATGAAATATAAACGAGAACAACAAAGTAAATAAATGTAAAACACACTGAAACAAGACGCTGAAAAACATCGGCTTACCTTTACAACCTCTGAAGAGCGACTGCATCAGAGTCCAGGCAAGCAGGCTAACGTTTGGTTGGTTTGGGGCGTGGCTAAAAAGTTCGAACAAGCAACCAAACACTAGTTAAATTGAAATTGGGGAAAGTAATGCTGATTGTTTCCGAATAATGCAGATTGTTTCCGACTATTAACAGTAAGTTAACGAGTGTAACATATTTTTAAAATCGAAAGTGATTTTAATAAAGTTTCCTACGTGTATATTTTGCATATGTATTAAAAGGAACAACAAATTTGGCCAGTTTCCTGTTCGGCCATTTACCTGTCGGCCGAATGCCAGTTCGGCCATTTGTCCATTCAGCCATTTGTCCATGCGGCTAAATGTCCGTTCGGCCAAATGTTCGTCAGTGAAATGTCCGTCGGTGAAATGTCCGTCGGCCAAGTGACCGGGAGCCGAGCCAAACACGAACGGAGTAAGCGAATAGTAACACCCGAAGTCGTGGAAGTGGTTGGAAAAATTTCCACCCACTTAGAGTAGGCGTCCACAATGACTAGGAAATAGGTATTATTTATAGGACCTGTAGAGTCAACATGGATCCTATGCCAAGGTATACTGTAGTAGGCCATTCCCAAGGATGGAGTGGACTTTTCCTTGGGAGATCTCTGTTCTCTAGGCAGCTTTGACAGGAACGAACCAATGATTCGAGTTCTCCATCTAAACCGGGCCACAAGAAATAAGCTCTCGCCAGCTCTTTCAGTTTTGTTGCACCCATGTGTTCAGCGTGAAGTTCCTTCACTAAATTCGACCTGCCTTCATTCGGAATTATCACTCTGTGGCCCATAACAGACAGCCATTTTGGATCGAGAGTCCAGACTGACGTTGATAAAAAGGCTGTAATTCACTTTCAACCTTAGTAGGCTAACCAACTGAGCAGTAATGGATGACCCTAGACAGAATAGGGTCTGATTTTGTCCACTGCTCTATTTGTACCGCAGATACTGGAGTGGATTCCAAAAACTCCACCAAGTGAACCCATTTTGTAGGTATAGGTACGCATTCATTTGGATTTTCTAAAGGCAACCTACTTAGCGCATCAGCCGTACCTAGAAGTTTGCCTGACCGATGTACTAAGTCAAATTTATAGGCTTGTAGAATCAGTGCCCATCGCTGAATCCAACCTGAGACCATAACTGGAATATTTTTATTAGGTGTAAATAAACCTAAAAGAGGCTTATGGTCAGTAATTAGTTTAAATTCATGACCCCAAAGATAGAAATGATTTTTTTTACTGCAAATACTAAGGCTAAGGCTTCACGTTCAGGTTGTGCATATCGTCTTTCAGTCTCAGTTAGTGTTCTAGAAGCAAAACAGATAGGCCTATCTACACCATCAATGTGGTGAAATAACACTGCCCCAATTCCATAAGAACTGCTATCTGCTGAAACTATGAGAGGAAGTTTAGGATCATAATGCACTAGAAGAGTGGATTTTAGTAGTACGTCCTTTGAAGCCTCAAATGCTTCCTTTTGGGTTTTCTCCCATCTCCACTGTTCCCCAGATCGTAATAGCTTATTTAGAGGTTCAAGGAAAGTCGACGCATTAGGCAAAAATTTCTTATAAAGTTTAGGAGACCTAAAAAGCTTGTAACTGTGTGATGTTTTGTGGAGGTGGTGCATTTTTTATTGCTTCTAATTTATCCGCCGGTGGATGAATGCCTGAGGCATCTATGCGGAACCCTAAATATGAAGCCTCGTTAGTGACCCACGAACACTTTTCTTTCTTTCGCTTAAGTCCGGCATCCCGGAGTCTTTTTAGAACTGTGGTTAATCTAGTTAGGTGTTCTTGTTTAGATGAACTTGAAATGAGGACATCATCTAGAAAACAAAGTACCCCCGGAATGTGACCTAGAACTTGGTTCATTGTCCTCTGAAAAATACCCGGAGCTGATGCTATTCCATAGCATAGCCTATTGTACTTATATAGGCCTCGGTGCGTATTTATGATAGTTAGTTCTTCAGAATTTTCATCTGAACTTAGTTGAGCATAGGCTTGGGACATATCGAGTTTTGTGAAATATTTATCCCCAGCAAGAGAGCTAAATAATTCATCAGGCTTGGGTATAGGGTAGCAATCTAGAAGGACTGCTCTATTTGCTGTTAAACGGTAATCCCCACATAACCGCACGGACTTGTCCGGTTTTAGTACAGGAACTACTGGGGCAGCCCACTTAGCGTGTGTGACTGGTTCGATAATTTTATCTTTGAGCAGCCTGTCAATTTCTAAATCTACCTTCTCCCACAGTGCATGCGCAATTGAACGAGCCCTACAAAATTTCGGAGTTACATTAGGATCTACTTCTATACAGACCTGATGGCCTTTTAGGTTGCCTACTTCAGGCCCCAAAACAGAAGAAAACTCCCTTAACAATGAGTCTATGTCAGCCGGATATGAGAGTGTATACACATCTGCCTGACCCTTTGGCAAAATTTTGTCAATAGGCATTTTCAAAGCATCAATCCAATCACGGCCTAGTAGAGTAGGCCCTTGCTCATCCACCACTAAAAGAGTTAAGGGATGAGACAAAGTTTTCTTGTTGAGTGTAACTGTGATGGATGCTTCTCCACAAATAGGTATTTGTATGTCCCCATAGTTTTTTAGTATTGTTTTAGATGCATGTAGTTTAGGTGCATTTTTGAAAGTTTTGTCAAAAACTGTTTTGGACATGACAGTTCGGGCAGCACCTGTATCTAGTTCTAGAGGAACTGTAACTCCATTTAGGCCTAACTCTACAATATATGGGCCTGTATTATCACCACTTTGCTGCTCATAAAATAGGTACTCCATTCCAATGTTCGAAGTATTTCCCTTTTGAGGATTTACACTAGAAATGTTATAATTAGAATTTTCACCCCTTGTTTTCTTTGAAAAACAAACTTTAGCTATGTGGCCTATTTTACTACAGTTTCGGCAAACTGCTTCTTTAAAAAGACAGTCCTTCTTCCAATGGTGTTTTCCACACCCAGTACATGGCTTGGAAGGCTTTTCTTCCTGTTTAGCGTTTGAATTAGTAGGTTTAGTCGTATTTGCCGCATACCTTTTATTTGTCTGTCTAGTAGGCTCATTAGGTCTGCCAAGCCTAGAAGATTTAAAACTATTTACGTGTTGGGCTTTACTACTGTGACTGCCAAAAGCTCTAACATCTTTAGCAGCTGCTTCTCTAGCCGCAGCTATTTCTACAGCCTGACTAAAAGTTAGGTCCTGTATAGCTAATAGGGCTCTCTGGGTAGACTCCTCTTTGAGACCCATTACAAACCTATCTCAGCATTTCGTCTAATTTGTCCCCAAATTTACAAGTACGGCTATGGACTTTTATACCTGCAAACACTCTGCAATGCTTTCATTTACCGTCTGATGCCTCGAGTAAAATTTGAAACGTCCATAGATGAGAACTACTCGGGGTTTGTAGTGATGGGTTAGGGCCTGTACCAATTCACTATAGGTGCAAGTTTCCGGTGCTTTAGGAGCAACTAGGTCCATAACTAAGCCAAATGTTTTAGGGCCTATTATAGTTAAAAAGGTAGGTACTTTCTTAGCATCAGGAATGGAATTTGCCTCGAAAAACAACCTCACCCTAGTGGCATAAGCTTCGAAGTCCTCCCCAGAGTCTTCGTAGGGGCTTATATGGCCAATCACCGACATGCTAGAACAAAACCGATTTAGGCCAAATAACATGAAGTAGGTTAGATTTGGTTTAAATTTGATCTAGTTACTCCCCAGTTAGGGCTGAATAGTATGATAAATTGTATTAGAGTTAGGGCTGAGTAGGAATTAGTATTAGAGTTAGGGCTGGTAAGAATTAGTATTAGAGTTAGGGCTGGGTAGGAATTAGTATTAGAGTTAGGGCTGGGTAGGAATTAGTATTAGTATTAGAGTTAGGGCTGGGTAGGAATTAGTACTAGAGTTAGGGCTGGGTAGGAATTAGTATTAGAGTTAGGGCTGGGTAGGAATTAGCATTAGAGTTAGGGCTGGGTAGGAATTAGTATTAGAGTTAGGGCTGAGTAGGAATTAGTATTAGAGTTAGGGCTGAGTAGGAATTAGTATTAGAGTTAGGGCTGCGTAGGAATTAGTATTAGAGTTAGGGCTGAGTAGGAATTAGTATTAGAGTTAGGGCTGAGTAGGAATTAGTATTAGAGTTAGGTCGGCGGGACCGAAGCTATAGTACGGTAGCTTACCCACACAAACCAACCAAATCGGACGACCCACTAGGCTAGGCTACATCCAATTTTCCAAACAACCAAATTGAACCCAATAAGCCAAATTTAATCCAATGAACCAAATTGAATCCCATCCTCGTCGCCAAATGTAATAACTTGGGGTCAGTGACACTAAGTTACCAGGTTTCTAAACAACAAACAAAGGCACTTACCGGTGCGTTGAATTAGATATTCTTTAGGGCCTACCATAGATTTCCTGCGTCCCACAAAGCAGTCTACCTAAACTCTCTAACTTTACTAATTTAGAAGCTATAGACATTACCCCTAACTATTATTATTTACTGACAACTTTCTACCCATTTGTCA
>JAJOZX010011698.1:0-126493 GCA_023014485.1 Bathynomus jamesi
TTGTCGTTTCTTCAAAAATTTGACGATAATTTGCGTTGAAATTGGACGTAGGCTATAGGCCATCTTATTCTTAGTTCGCTCAAAGACCTAGGCTATATATATATATATATATATATATATATATTTAGGAGAAATCCAAAGACAAGGAGAAATGTAAATGCCATGAAAAGTCTTCTTTAATGCGCAACGTTTCGAGCAAATACGCTCATCTTCAGGCTGTATGATAACAATGTGAAATTAAAATCAATAATTGAATGAAAAACAAGACAAAGAAAATTTCTATAACCTATTCATAAAGGCAAACTTCTTATTCTTAGTTCGCTCAAAGACCTAGGCTATATATATATATATATATATATATATATATATATTTAGGAGAAATCCAATGACAAGGAGAAATGTAAATGCCATGAAAAGTCTTCTTTAATGCGCAACGTTTCGAGCAAATACGCTCATCTTCAGGCTGTATGATAACAATGTGAAATTAGATCAATAATTGAATGAAAAACAAGACAAAGAAAATTTCTATAACCTATTCATAAAGGCAAACTTTAAAAGACTGAAAAAAGAGGGTTAAATTCTAAGTTATACAGATTTACATTTAAAATTAAGAAGCTATTTTTAAATACATATAGTAAATGTGAAATTAATACACTGGAAAAATTAACAATAGTACACTGGAATAATGAAACTAACTAACCTTTCACTGCAATTTCCGAGGCTAGACTGATTTAAGCAAAGGCAAAACGAGAAAACATAAGATAAGATAAGATAAGATAAGATAAGATAAGATGGTGAGGGCGATTGGGGAAGGGGGGATTATAAGGAATTGGGGAAGGAGGAGGGATTATAAAAAGTTTAAAGGGACAGCTGATGAGTCAACATTTAGCGTAGGGGTCAAAGTTTTAATGTAAAGCGATTCCAAAATTCTAAGTGAGTTGGGACAAGTATTACAACCAAGAATTTTAAAATTGTCTAAAGTGACATCAGTTTTACATTTTATACTGTGTTCCCGAATACTAGAAACTTCTTTAGTTTTTAAAATTTTACCTGTTCGGCCACTTATTCCCATATGCGAATAAAATCTAGCCCTGAGAGAGCGAACAGTGCTGCCAATGTAATTCCCAAGGAGACACCTAGGGCAGGTAAATAAATATACAACACCGCTACGCAACGAGTCAGGGGTTCGATCCTTCGCTGAGAAAAAGCTACCTAAAGACGTTTTACTAATAAATATGATGCGGAAATCAGTATGATAAAAAAATTTCCTTAACAACTTTGTAAATTTAAGCTTAAATTCCTTATTCAAAGGACCCATTTCAGGTACCAAGAAATATTTTATATCCTTCGGCACTGTAATACAAGGAAGTTGAGGGCTATAAACATTATTTAAGAAGGATCTAATTAGTTTATCTACATATTGAACAGGAAAACTATTATTGGTAAAGTATGATCTTAGATTATTAAATTCATCATTAAGTAAGGTAAAACTAGAGGTCAAATTATATCCTCTGAACAGGAGAGTTTTAATACAAGACATCTTATAGTTGAAATCAGTAAAACAAAAAATTCATGCCCAAACCAGTGAAAGTGGGTTTCCTGTAAACTGATGTAGTAATACAGTAGAATCACCGTTTTTCGAAATTAAAAGATCTAAAAAGGGAAGGGAGCCATTTTTCTCAGTTTCCATTGTATACGTTATATTGGGGTGCAAAGAATTTAGGAAGTTAAAGAATTGTTGCGCTTGTACCGCATTATCAAAGACAGCTATCGAATCATCAACGAAGCGTCGATAGAAAATTGGCTTGAGATGAGTGGGAGATTGACTAAAAATTACACTTTCTAAATGAGTCATAAAAAAATCAGCTGCTAACGGTCCGACAGGTGATCCCATCCCTACACCATCAATTTGTTGGTAAACCTTATTGTTGAAAGTAAAATAGCATTGTTTGAAGACCAATTCTAAAAGTTCCTTAAAATGAGACAATGAAAAACCATGAAAAATATCAACCGAGCTAAAAACCCTATCTAAAATAATGGCAATAGTTTCAGATACAGGTACATTTGTGAAAAGCGACTTTACATCAAAGCTGACAAAAAACTTTTTTGAATCGAAGTTCTCACCAAGAAGGTCTTTTTGGAATTCAAACGAGTTATTTATAGTGTAAGCATTTTTCGCAAAGGGTGACAGGAGACGAACAACAAATTTTGCCAATTGAAAGGTGGGTAAGTTATACGAAGCTAAAATAGGACGGAGAGGTGTTCCAACTTTATGGATTTTAGGCAAACAGTATAATTGAGCAAGATTAGCACCAGATGCGAACAACTGAGAGTAAGTATCGTTTTTTATTATCTTTAAGGACTTTAGTCGTGACAGAAATCTATTAACCTGGTCTTCTAACCTTACAATGACTTTATTGACAGGTTCAAGAATTTGTTTGAATTTAGTAGGATCACTTAGGATTTCATTAGTTTTGTTTATGTAGTCCGATTTATTCAAAATAACCACTCCGTTACCCTTGTCCGGTCTAGTCACAACAATCTCCTGGTTCTTTGCCAAATTCTTAATACACTGCAAATCACTCTTCGTATAACTTACCCACCTTTCAATTGGCAAAATTTGTTGTTCGTCTCCTGTCACCCTTTGCGAAAAATGCTTACACTATAAATAACTCGTTTGAATTCCAAAAAGACCTTCTTGGTGAGAACTTCGATTCAAAAAAGTTTTTTGTCAGCTTTGATGTAAAGTCGCTTTTCACAAATGTACCTGTATCTGAAACTATTGCCATTATTTTAGATAAGGTTTTTAGCTCGGTTGATATTTTTCATGGTTTTTCATTGTCTCATTTTAAGGAACTTTTAGAATTGGTCTTCAAACAATGCTATTTTACTTTCAACAATAAGGTTTACCAACAAATTGATGGTGTAGGGATGGGATCACCTGTCGGACCGTTAGCAGCTGATTTTTTATGACTCATTTAGAAAGTGTAATTTTTAGTCAATCTCCCACTCATCTCAAGCCAATTTTCTATCGACGCTTCGTTGATGATTCGATAGCTGTCTTTGATAATGCGGTACAAGCGCAACAATTCTTTAACTTCCTAAATTCTTTGCACCCCAATATAACGTATACAATGGAAACTGAGAAAAATGGCTCCCTTCCCTTTTTAGATCTTTTAATTTCGAAAAACGGTGATTCTATTACTACATCAGTTTACAGGAAACCCACTTTCACTGGTTTGGGCATGAATTTTTTTAGTTTTACTGATTTCAACTATAAGATGTCTTGTATTAAAACTCTCCTGTTTAGAGGATATAATTTGACCTCTAGTTTTACCTTACTTAATGATGAATTTAATAATCTAAGATCATACTTTACCAATAATAGTTTTCCTGTTCAATATGTAGATAAACTAATTAGATCCTTCTTAAATAATGTTTATAGCCCTCAACTTCCTTGTATTACAGTGCCGAAGGATATAAAATATTTCTTGGTACCTGAAATGGGTCCTTTGAATAAGGAATTTAAGCTTAAATTTACAAAGTTGTTAAGGAAATTTTTTTATCATACTGATTTCCGCATCATATTTATTAGTAAAACGTCTTTAGGTAGCTTTTTCTCAGCGAAGGATCGAACCCCTGACTCGTTGCGTAGCGGTGTTGTATATTTATTTACCTGCCCTAGGTGTCTCCTTGGGAATTACATTGGCAGCACTGTTCGCTCTCTCAGGGCTAGATTTTATTCGCATATGGGAATAAGTGGCCGAACAGGTAAAATTTTAAAAACTAAAGAAGTTTCTAGTATTCGGGAACACAGTATAAAATGTAAAACTGATGTCACTTTAGACAATTTTAAAATTCTTGGTTGTAATACTTGTCCCAACTCACTTAGAATTTTGGAATCGCTTTACATTAAAACTTTGACCCCTACGCTAAATGTTGACTCATCAGCTGTCCCTTTAAACTTTTTATAATCCCTCCTCCTTCCCCAATTCCTTATAATCCCCCCTTCCCCAATCGCCCTCACCATCTTATCTTATCTTATCTTATCTTATCTTATCTTATGTTTTCTCGTTTTGCCTTTGCTTAAATCAGTCTAGCCTCGGAAATTGCAGTGAAAGGTTAGTTAGTTTCATTATTCCAGTGTACTATTGTTAATTTTTCCAGTGTATTAATTTCACATTTACTATATGTATTTAAAAATAGCTTCTTAATTTTAAATGTAAATCTGTATAACTTAGAATTTAACCCTCTTTTTTCAGTCTTTTAAAGTTTGCCTTTATGAATAGGTTATAGAAATTTTCTTTGTCTTGTTTTTCATTCAATTATTGATTTTAATTTCACATTGTTATCATACAGCCTGAAGATGAGCGTATTTGCTCGAAACGTTGCGCATTAAAGAAGACTTTTCATGGCATTTACATTTCTCCTTGTCATTGGATTTCTCCTAAATATTAAATTGAAGCTCTGTAGAAGCAACCCGCATGATTATATATATATATATATATATATATATATATATATATATATATATATATATATATATTATATAATATAGATATAGATATATATATTATATTAATATATATATATATAATATATATATATATATATAGCCCGGTTAGGTTAACTGAATGCTCGGTTAGGTCAACTGAATGCCCGGTTACGTCAACTGAATGCCCGGTTAGGTTAATTGTACTCCTTGACGATTGGTTAGGTTAAGTCGTGATATTTTCGTTAGTTTTAACGAAAATATCACGACTTAACCTAACCAATCGTCAAAGGCGTACGGTTGACCTAACCTGGCATTCAATAATTTTACCGTTGGTTTCTATATATATATATATAAGTTTAAAAAATATTAATTTCTCTCATTTGAATGGTGCCCATAGAAAGGAAAAGGTCCGTAATTTCAGTAAAATGTGCGAATCGATGCAGCCAAGAAACCATCGATGTAAAACAGGGGTTCTTAACCTGTCGCTCGCGAGCAAAGCAAAAAGGATAATATTTTTCCTGAAATTTTTACTGCTGCCTTCAAGATAACATTTTCATTCATGGTCGACATTTTTAGCCATTTAAACGACTTAAATCTGAGGTTGCGAGGAAAAAATAATTTTGTTGTTGCCTTATATGAGAAAATTACGGGATTTAAACAAAAAAACAACTTTTTCAGAGCCAAGTTTCTAAGGAGAATCTTAATCATTTTCCTGAACTTGAAAAATGTTTGGCTGAAACTGCTAGCAACTGTCCATCACTCGTAGTAAAAGCACTCGAAAACATTAGTGACGAGTTTGAAGAGAGGTTCAAACACTTAAAAGAGCATCTACCAAACTTTCAATTATTGACAAACTACATAAATTTCGAGATTGATGATCTGACACAAATTTTCAAACAAGAGGAAATAGCAGCTGCAGAATTAGAACTTATTGATGTTTTTCAATATACCTAAAAAATTTAATTAAGCATTATGAAGTTTGCATGCGTTTAAAGAAATATTTAAATAGTTAAATATTTATCTAATTTCAACTTTAAGTTTAAGTTAAAGGCTTTTTTTATATATGTTGCTCACTCTGTAATTAAGTGCCAAAAATTTGCTCACTTAAGAAAAAAGGTTAAGAACCCCTGATTGTAAAAGCATGAAAAAAAAAGACTCATTTGTAGAGATGATGATAAAATTATATCATCATACTATTAATGAGCCATATATATATATATATATATATATATATATATATAACTACGTTTTTAACTGCCTATTGTAATTAAACTTCTGAATAAAATCGTCAGCCTTTTGACAGAATCAAATCATTTAATTGGAGCTGCATGGTCGCTAAGGTCTAATATAGCGTCATACGGCTTTTTAGTACAATAAATTATTTTGGGAGAAAAAAAATTCCCAAATACGATTGGGTAAACCCGTTGAAACGGCTACACTAACAGTTTGGGCGTGCATTTAAAGCTATTCAGGACTCGTTGACTTTGACATATCGAGAGATATGATGGGTGGCAGGCCCGTGCACAGGACACTTCAGATGGGGGGGGTGCTGAAAGTTAACAAAAAGGGCACCATCTCCTCCCCCCTCAAAAAAGAATAAGTCTCTTCACAGCATTTATAAGGATGTTAATTTTTTTTTCGAAAAAAAGGTCCCATCGAGTGGCCAGCCAGATCACCTGATTTAACTCCATGTGATTTCTGGCTTTGGGTTTATTTGCGTGATAAACTCTACACTCCTGGTTTCATCTATCCAAGTGTGAATGCCCTTGCCCGCAGAATAGATGAACAAGTGAAGAGGATCCCACTCGATATGTTCAGAAGAACAATGAAGAATTTCAGAGAGAGAATCCACAAATGTATCATAGCGGATGGAGAATTCCTTATAAAATTGAATTACAATTTAACAAAATATTTGTATAAATAAAATTCTTATAGACTTTTTGTTTGATCATTTGAACACTTATCTGTATAATGATTTTAACTAAATAGTTGGATTTATAAAATCTTTAGAATTTTCTCCCACCCTGTATATGTCCAATATAATAAAATGTATATTTGAAGAGTGATGAAGAGAAACTGGATTTGCATCGTGAATATATATATATATATATATATATATACACACACACCTCGGTGGTGTAGTGGTTAGCCTCGTTAACCATGTCCCCATCTACTACAGTGCAGGACGTCCATTTCTCAATGTACGCCCATACTGTCCCCAGTACGGTTCTGCTTCTGCCTCTGCCTCAGGGTAGGGTATGGCCAAGCTAAAGACAACCACGAGGGCGAGGGTTATCCACTGTGTGAAAGGAGGTAAGAAATTAATTAGGAGACTGATGGGAGGAAATAATACAGTAATAATATTAAGAGAAGCAATAATTCTTTTGTCTTACGATAACAAAGTTATGTTTGAAAACACCTAATCATGCTTGGAAGCAAAACTGAATTTTACTTCGTTTTAAAACTGAATTTTATCATTTTAAAATACCTGAAACAAATACTACAGTAAATAAACGAAGGGAATAAAGAACGTTACCCGGGCTCATAGAAAACAGAAATACCAACTATTAATGAATGTATGATCAAACCTTTGTTTTGGATCAATGAAACGTTTCAATAAATAACTCGATCCTAAAATACAAAACTAATTAACGTTTCAAAATGAAATTAACTTAAAAATTTTAGGAAATAATAAGTTAAACCATGTGACGTTTCGACAAATAGGATTCATAATATTCTGTTGAAACGTTTGAAAACGTGAGAAAGTTCAATATACTGAAATGTTATTTATTTATTTATTTTTTCTCGTTGGTTTTTCTTTAGTTTTAAAAGTAAGATTTCTTTCCACATTTTAAGTGGCCTCGAAATTTAGGACCAGTACTCATATTTGGTGAAATAATTATATATATATATATATATATATATATATATATATATATATATGTGTGTGTGTGTGTGTGTGTGTGTGTGTGTGTGTGTGTGTCGTTTTATATAAACGTATGAATTTATTATTTAATAATGGTAATCAGTCGGGAGGTCCAGTAAGTGGCACAGTGCTCAAGTGATTAATGCGCCCCATTCCACTAATTGCTGGATTATTACCAGCACCATCGGAAGTCAAATCCCTGACCTCAGTGTTTAAACTTAGATTGTAGGGAAATGGTCTTACCTACTGAGCTACAGTATTGATGCTGCAGTAATTTAAAATTTTTTTTTTTATAATTAAAATACTTTTTTTAAAGACAATATTTAGTTTGGAACTCGTTTTTGCAACAAAATATTAATAAGAACGGATCACTTTAACATATTGCTTCCCAAAGCATTGGGGAAGCAATATGTTAAAAAGAGAAATGTTGGTTGGTTAGAAAGAGGTTGGTAATCAAGGCTAACTATCGAAAATATCACGACCTAACTTAACAATCTTCAAGGACGTACAGTTGACCTAACGACTGGTTAGGTTAGGTCGTGATATTTTCGCTAGTTAGGCTTATAAGGCTAACTAAAGAAGGCTGGGGGCCCTGATCTTCAGGTGATCCAAATATTTTACATTCACAAAAAATGGCAAAGCATAATAAGTTAAGTTGTCCATAAATTTACATTTTCTCGACTAGCTAATCTCTAAATATTATAAACTATTTTAATGTAACTGTAATTGGTTGTGCAATGTCTATTTTTGGGAAGCAATATGTTAAAGTGATATACACTGGGAAGCAATATGTTAAAGAGAGGTTCCTGGGAAGCAATATGTTAAAGTGATCCATAAGAACATTCGTATAATATTATTATTTCTAGAAACGTCTTAAAAATAAAGTCAAAATATTTATTAAAAAAGAGAATTTTGAATGACTGATTAATTTCGTTGAATAAAATAAACTCAAAAGGTGTCGCAATTACAAAGGTGTCGCAATTACAAACAATTTGAAGGTTCTATCCTTAAATGCTCGTAGCCTACGAAATAAAATAAACGAATTTTTTTCTTTAATTGCTTGTAAAGACTATGATTTAATTGCGATAAATGAATCGTGGCTTAGCACTGAAACACGTGACTTTGTAGGGGAGTATCAAATTAAAGGTTATAGACTTTTTGTTAAAAACAGAATAGGTAGGCGAGGAGGCGGTGTTATGTTGTATATCAAAGATAATATTGCGAACGTTATAGAAGTAAAGCACTCAATTCCAGAACCGATAGATTCGACTATAGCAGAACTTAAATTGAACGATTTCAAACTTCTTGTTGCGGTTATATATAGGCCCCCAAATCAAACAGCTGCTACGGACGAAGCGTTATATCGTGAACTAAAGAGAATAATCGGTAGTGAGCAGGCTTTAGTTATAGGTGACTTTAATTGCGCCAACGTGAATTATGATACAATGCAGGGAGACGCGGAAGGTAATCGTTTAGTTAATTTTCTCGAGGATAGCTTTCTTATTCAAAAGGTTGGGGAACCTACGAGGTTGGACAGTATTTTAGATTTAGTAATAACTACGGATGATAGGCTAATTACTGATTTTCAAATAATAGAACCGTTGGGCAATAGCGATCACAATATGGTAGAGTTTGTCCTCTCAGTGAGTCACTCGAAACCAGCTAACTCGACTAAAATTCCTAACTTCCAGCACGCAGACTTTAGTAAATTTCGAAATAAATTGTCACACGTCAATTGGGAAAACGTGATGGGGAACTCCAACGCAAAACTAATGTGGGAATCGTTCGAAACAGTATTTAGGACTATAAATGAGGAATGTGTACCGTACAAAATTAAACGTGCGAAAGTAAACAACAAGCCCTTGTGGTTTACTTCTAGAGTAGGAAACATTATAAAGAGTAGAGATAGAGCTTATAGGCTATATAAGTGCGATAAAGATAATCTGTTGTTACGAAACAACTACATATCTCTAAGGCGTGAAGCGAAAAGTGTAATAAAAAAGTCCAAGCGCGAATTTGAAATCTCCATAGCTCGTGACGGTAAAGAAAACCCCAAGCGATTCTTTCAATACGTCAATAATAGAAATCCAGTAAAAAGCGTCTTGGGGCCTTTGAAAAATGTAAACGGAGATCTAGTTTCTGAAAAAAAGGAAATGGCTACCTTGCTAAACGAATTTTTTACGTCAGTTTTTACTATAGAAGATGTAACAAATATCCCTACGGTCACAGACATAATACCTTTTGATAATGGTAATATTTTGGATAATATAGTGGTTAGTGAAGGGGAGGTAACGCGATATATTGATAAAATGAAAACGCGTAAATCACCGGGGCCGGATTCCATATATCCCATATAAATAAAAGAATTAAAAGATAGCATTGTTGTGCCGCTAACAAAGATTTTTAATGCGTCTATTTCTGAGGGGTCCATACCAGATAATTTCAAGTTAGCAAACGTAACACCTATCTTTAAGAAAGGCGATAAAGGTGCGGCGGGAAATTATAGGCCAATCAGTTTAACGTCTGTTGTAGGTAAGCTACTGGAATCAATAATTAGGGATCGTATAGTCGAACACTTAGAATTCCATAAGCTAGTTAGAAATACGCAGCACGGATTTAGGCGAAACAAATCTTGCTTAACTAATCTTTTAGAATTTTTCCAAAGCGTGGTTGACGTTTACGATAGACATCGGGCGGTTGATGTAGTGTATTTAGATTTTCAAAAAGCGTTTGACACCGTGCCGCACAAAAGACTCATTGAAAAAACTAAGGCTCATGGAATCAGGGGTGTAGTAATAAATTGGCTAGAAGAGTGGTTGCGAGGCAAGAAACAGAGGGTGGTCGTTGATGGAGCGGAGTCGTGTTGGGCTAATGTAGCGAGTGGCGTCCCTCAGGGTTCTGTATTGGGCCCCTTGCTGTTTCTTATATATATTAACGATTTAGATGTCGGCCTAGTCAGTACAGTTTCAAAGTTTGCGGATGACACGAAGCTGGGTGGTAGGGCGATTAATGACGAAGATAGAGGTAAAATTCAGGAAGACCTGAATAAAATCGTTGATTGGTCAGTCACATGGCAAATGAGATTTAACGTTGATAAGTGCAAAATTTTGCATATAGGTTCGCGTAACGGTAATTTTGCGTATAGTATGTCAGGGAAAGATTTAACAAGCGTAGAGCAGGAAAAAGATTTAGGAGTTATAGTCACTGGTGATTTAAAAGTAGCGAAACAAAGTACAGCAGCGGTCAATAAGGCGAACAAAGTGTTAGGTTTTATAGCTCGAAATTTTGAGTACAAATCGCGCGATATTATAGTTCCTCTTTATAAATCATTAGTTAGACCCCATTTGGAGTACGCGGTCCAATCTTGGAATCCGTATATGCGCAAAGATATAGACAAAATCGAAAGAGTTCAAAGACGAGCAACTAAGATGATTCCGTCGCTTAGGTCAAAGTCGTACGAGGATAGGCTTAAGGAGTTAAAATTGACAACACTCGAGACTAGAAGGTTAAGGGGTGATCTAATCCAGGTTTTCAAAATTATGAATGGGTTCGATAACGTAGATAGAGATAGCTTTTTCGAAATATCTCAATATAATAGGACTAGAAATAACGGGTGTAAGTTGACAAGTAGAAGGTTCGAGACAGCAGTTGCGAAAAACTTTTTTACGCATAGAATAGTAAATAGCTGGAATAGTTTGCCGGTAAAGGTAATTAGTAGCACGTCTATAAACATGTTTAAAAATCGATTAGACGCATAAGTTGATAGAAAGGGTATAGTTTAAGGTAGTAAAATTAAGGCTTTGTGGGGATAGATCCCACATCTCAACACAAGTGTTGTGGGATATAGGGAGGCAGCGTCTTGGGTTAGGGGATACTATCTGTCCTTACACACCCTATTTAAAGAGATTCCTCTGCCGAGCGGTGCCCCCCATAGTACTGTGAGGTATTGGAAAACTCATGATCTTCACTTGCCCCACAAACACCTTTAAATGGGAGACCCAAAATAGGTGCACACACATTTCTACATTACTGTACAGTCTTTACAGCCACACCTACACTTTTCCTCCTAAGTGTATATATTGTAATGTATATGGTTGTAAATTTTGACTTGGTCCGCAATCGATATGGACCGTGACTTGATGGATACCGTAATGAAATTGACTGGATTCTTTGGATCTGATATATTTGCATGTCCGTTATAAATAGATATAGAGTGTAACATATTTGTGGATAGTAGTCTATTATGACTTGATCCTCTGGATCCAGAGTCTATCTTTGGTTTTAAATCGATAATTGATTAGTTTTAAATTGATAAATATTTAGTTTCGTAAAAATTGGTTGTTGCCAATTTACCGGCAGTTTTTACATAAATTTCTTATGTTCTTGTGGTTCGGAACCGACGTAAAAATGTAGGTCCCTCCGCCACCACGGAGGACATACACAATACACGATTACGAACACAGTTAGGTAGACCAGCCATGAGTGGATCCTAGGGTCTTTGTTGGTCTGAAACATTATAACATTATAACATTATAACATGACACTGGCACTGTCTGGCAGTCATTAGCTGAAATCTGCACTGCACAAAAAATTAGATAGATGGTTTTGCTTGTAAATAAAATAAGAATTTGTTTTGTACTACTACTAATCACTGTAATCAGTAAACACTCTCTTAGACCTACACAGACTAAATGTTACATTATCCATAATTTTCTGTCCTTATCATAGGTTCAAAAGAAAAGTGAAAACGTTTACTGTTTCATTTTGGAGGAGTGACTGTAATAATAATTTATTTTATGAGTGATCAGTGATTGTATTAATAATTGATTTGATATAGGCTACTTTACTCAGCATTCAGCAAGACATCATAACCTGAGGATATTCTGTTCAATGGGAATTTTTAGAGAAATTAGCACACACAAAGCATAGAAAGTCGACTTTTATAAAGTTTAAATTATTAAAGACTTAATAATTTAAAATAGCAGGACTATAATATATAAACCCTAAATAGATGAGACGATGGACCACACACACACACACACACACACACACATATAAATACTGAAATAAATCAATTGACCGGAACCTCCGGCCGGAGGAAAAAACACTAAGCCGGAGGTTCCGACCCTCCGGCATCCGGCCAAAATCTGCCTCCGGTGCATCACTATAAATTACCTTATTACGTTACTCGTCTCATACGAATAAAAATTGCGAGCTAATGGAATAATACCTCGCAAAAATTAGAAAACTTCGGAACTACAGTGCTACTTACAAAAATAACCTCACACACACATATGCGCACGCATACACACACATGCAAACACACACACATACATATATATATATATAATGCGCCTCGGTGGTGTAGTGGTTAGCATCGCTGACTACAAATCCATTGGCCCCGGGATCGAGACCCAGTGACGGCAGCCAGGCCTGCAGAAAAACCCAGCTGTTCATCCTTCCACACAATAAAGTGGTTGGTAGATAAATGGGTACCCTGGGTGGCCTAGTGGTTAAGACGCTGGGCTGCTGGTGGGTTCGGATTCCACGTTAAACTGTAGGTCTAAGGTGGAGTGAAAAGCTTGACCTTCGTCAGAATGAACAATTCGGGCGGAAGCTAACCAAAGGTTTTATATATATATATATATATATATATATATATGAGGGGTCCCGCGTCTTAAGGTACCTAAGCGCCAAAATTAAAATTCACCAGAAATCGCCTCCAAAGTTCAGCAATATTCTGGCAATAGTATCTCTGTTATTAATTGAGGTAGAACGTTCATTTTTGGCTAAATTAGAGTTTCAAGTATGCTAATGAAGATGTTGATGAGTTTTTGGAATAGATTTTCATATTTTATATTTTATATATATTTTTTTAAATTTTTTGATTTTCTTATTATGCCGAACTTTGGGTGAACTTTTGGCTGGCGATAGAGGTGAAAAAAGTAGTTCGCTTCATAAGGTTTTCAACCATACTTCAAGTGTCGTAAAGTCATTATAACCCAAACCACGCGATAGAGGAAGGGTGAAAATAGTGATATCCATCAAAAACACGTTTTCGCCTGTGGTGATGCTTAGGTATCTTAAGACGCGTGACCCCTTTTATATATATATATATATATATATATATATATATATATATATATATATATATATATATATATATGATCATACGAAGACTTGAATACTGCTCAGTTTTGACGTCCCCACATAAAAAGGAAGACATTAATAAACTAGAAGAAACGCAGAGGCATTTCACAGCCAAAATTGATGGCTGCAAAGCACTCAACTACTGGGAAAGACTACGTAAACTAAATCTGTACTCCCTGGAAAGAAGAAGAGAGGTATACCATAATCTACATATGGAAAATGATTGAACAACTGGTACCAAACCTCAAACTAAACCCAATTACCATCCAAACAACGCTGGAAAATAGGAAAGGCAGAATGTGTAGTGTTCCCAAATTAAAGGCCCGACAAGGGACCTCTTCAACACAAGGAAAATAGCTTGGTTGTCAGGGGGCCAAGACTTTTTAACCAGCTTCCAAAGGACCTCAGAAACTTACAGGGGTCAAAGTTGAAATCTTCAAGAGAAGACTAGATGCCTGGCTCAGGATGGTACCAGATGAGCCGGGTGTACCTGGTTATGTGTAGTGGAGAGCGAGAGAGCAACTCGCTCCTCCACCAAGCTAGCCCTAGAGGCGGGGCACCAGCCTGACCTTCTTGTAAAGAGAGACCAACACACGGAACCTGAACGAGGTTAACGAGGTGTATATATATTGTATATATATATACTGCTTCCTGATGGAATTCTATAATGAATGTCCAATTTTTCCAAATAAGTACAGTAAAATTGTTGAAAAAGTTTTTTGTGTTCATAAAAACTAAGTTCACGTACATCTCTTCAATATGGAAGAGTAACACTGAAATGAGAAGTCAGAAATAAGTACGAAGTGGAACGAGAAAATACTTAATAAAGATTAAAAGACGAAAGGAAAATATAATAGGAAAAATAACTGATTTTTTTTGCCTGAAATGAGTGAATATTTTTACCATATAATCACGAGTCCCAGAAATCATATTCAATTGAAGGACAAGTGAAAAACGAGTTTTTTTTTAAACTTTTCCTTATAATTTTTTATAATAATTATTATCACATTTTTTTGTGTGATTAAATGAGTTTCTCGTTTGGTATAAAAGAAGTGGGATTTCGGTGCATTGATCAGAGTTTCAAACACCTCAAATCATACAACCAACCAATCAACATGACCTCTCTTCGCTACTTGGTTAGCAACATATGAATTTTTGCACATATATATATATATATAAAATTTTATATATATATATATTAGTGGTGCACCGATTAATCGGTATCAGCATTTTCCATGCCGATTAATCGGCCATGCAAGGTATTTTCCAAATATCGGCATGCCAGGTGCCGATGCCGATTAATCGGTGCACCACTAATATATATACTTTCCATGTTAAGCTGTAGGTCCAAGGTGAGGGCGAAAAGCTTGACCTTCGTCAGAATGACATACTCGGGCGGAAATAAAACAAGTTGATCTCTATATTTTCTTGATATATGAACTTTTAGGACACAAATTCTCTGTAGATAAAGTAGTAGACAGACAGCAAAAGAGCAAACCTTATTGAATTGTTTTTTTGTGTGTTTTTGCAGTGTGCCCTCGTGCTTCTGCTATGCATGGTTGTGTTCCCACACGAAACCTCAGCGCAGCACTTCCACCGCAGATTTTCTCCCGGATTTCACAGATTTGGCGGGGGATTCAATCAACGATTTGTCCAGCCTCAATTCTTCAGAGGGGGATTTAATCAAAGAAGATTTGGAGGATTTGGAGGCTTTTCAAATGAAAGGTAAGTATTAGGATTTGAATGGAAATTAAAATTATATTTAGAATTTGTATTAAAACTGAAATGTAGCTTGGAAGAGAATTTTATAGATGTTATTTCTCATTCCAGACGTTATTCAACATGAAATTATCTTGAAAATTATCATTTTTTTAATCTTTTTATACGCATAAAATTAGATTTACACTCTCGAGATCTGTTGAGGAGAAGTCATAGCGTGTTATTTAATAGCCTTTCACTCCCGGATCTTCATATACAACTGAAATAGAGAAATGCTATTGAGGAAGGACCCCAGAATTTTAGATGCTTTTATATATATATATATATATATATATGGGAATGAACTCAGAATGGTCCCCTGAGTTTTTTATGATACACACAGACCGTGCATGGAACAAGGAACTCTTCTGGGATAATTAAATCCACTATAGTGGACTATAGTGGATTTAATTATCCCAGAAGAGTTCCTTGTTCCATGCACGGTCTGTGTGTATCATATATATAATATATATATATATATATATATATATAAATTATGATTAATTCTGTATTGCTTTTACGGGATTTATTTCGATTTGGAATTGGAAGCAATATTTAAGGTTTAAAATTAGAATTTAAATTTGATAATTTGATAATTATAATTTATGTCAAATTAATTCATAGAAATTATCAACTAATTTAAATTTAATTAATAATAAAATAATTATTTGTAAGCAAATCTGTCTTAAAACTTATTAATTGAATTTCAAATAGATTCATCAACTGTTAAAACAGAAAAGTTTATTCTAAATGAGTACAACAATTAACTAGAATCAGTATTTGGAGCCAAAGGGTGCGTGACCCATGACTGTATCATTAAATGAGTACAACAATTAACTAGAATCAGTATTTGGAGCCGAAGGGTGCGTGACCCATGACTGTATCATATAAGGTCAATTACTACGCGTCAGTTAATTTGTTAAAAATGAGAAAAAAAAATGTTTTTTTTTTTTTTTTGCAATCAAATAATTTTGAAGAAAATTTCAATTTTTTTTATATATTTTTAACATTTGGATTTTAAGCAAAATTAAATAATTATATAACATTAAATTTGACTTTTTTTATTATTACAGATTTGGTGGGAACAGTTTCGAAATTTTTGGATGAATTTATTAAAATCAATAAGAAATTTAAAACAAGTTTAGTTATCTGAAAAAGCTTGTAAGAAATAAAGAATAAAAGGCATAAAAGTATTAAAGAAAAAGCTTTTATATTTTTATTTTCATTCTCGAAGTTTTTCATTTATTTTTTATATATTTTTATTTTCTAAAATTATTATCTTTGACGAAAAGCTTAAAATTAAAAGTTTATTTTTTTGTTTTCATTTTTCTCTTTTGGTCTTGTTTTTGGTGCTTAGACTCGTTTTGTTTTATATATATATATAGACTCTTTTCACGATGATTCCGATAAGTTCAGTGCAACCAGTGTATAAGACGAGTGAAACTTAAAGTTAACGTACGTAAAATTGTGCTCGACGGATGAAACAAAGAAAATATCAGTGTGTAGCGGTTAGTTAATAGGAGGATAATGAGAAGGATGCAGAAATTTTCCTACATTAAATGTACATAATATCATAAAAAACGTACAAGTTCGAATTAATTTATTTTCAGACTTTTTAGAGTCTGAGCGAGATCTAAACCAGGAATTTCTGAAGAAACGAATTATCCTAAACATTTCTTCCGCTAAAAAAAATATTTTCACAGATGCGGTCCGATTTTTTATTAAAACCTCATTATTTATTTCAAATACTGAACCGCATCTGACTGCCAGGCGTATGACAATTTAGGAGTCAGCCAAGCTTTCTCAAGATCGCAGTGTGAATGCTAATTCGTGTATTTCAGTTAATGAACACTTTTCGCTTTTCAGGCCCAAAAATTACATTATATCTTAAATCTGTTTCTTTTAAGGACGTAACAAATGAATTATTCCAGAATGCTACACCAAATAGAGTTCATAGTTTCGATTCTTAGCAATCATTATGTCTTCATCCGTGGCCAGTCAACATCTGTCATCTCGTCTCGAACAAGGAGCCTGTAAACACCAAGCAACCAGAGAATAGGGTTGCCAGATTTTTTGGCGGACAGACGAGGACAATAAAAATCTCAGCTGATCATGAACTCAAATTTTGGGTACATGAGATATATATATATATATATATATATATATATATATATATATATATACACATTTTAACTTCAAACAATACACAGTATAATTAATGTAAAGAACGACGCTTGTGTAGAAGAGCTTTCCGCACAAGATGAGGAGGGAGAACGAACAAATGAAAAATGAGGTACCACCCGGGAATCGAACCTGGGTTCGATTCCCGGGTGGTACCTCATTTTCCATTTGTTCGTTCTTCCTCCTCATCTTGTGCGGAACGCTCTTCTACACAAGCGTCGTTCTTTACATATATATATATATGTGTGATGAAAATATACATTATAGTTGTAATAAAATTATAGTTCGTGAATGTAAAATGGAAGCATTTGTTTAGGCAGCGAATATTTATGATATATATTTGCTGATTGCGCCTTTGATAATTACGTCGACAGTTTGGGAAATGCGGTTTTATAGTTGACTAAATGGTAAGCATCGTTTTCTGCTTTGTTTCAAAACGAGTTGATCATTGAGGCAGTTGATATACATTACCTTGCCTATATTTAAAAATATTAAAATAAGCAGTCGTGTAACTTTGCTCGACATCGTAAAATCCGTCTTAACAATATTCTTTTTTTACGTGATTTTTTTTTGTGAAACCGGGACATTCGATGGTCCCGAAAGGTCTTTTCGGGACGCCGGGACAATCCCAGAAAACCAAAAACCGGGACATCTGGCAACCCTACCAGAGAAGTACTGGAATGCCGGAACTCCCGTTTCTCCAGTCACTCTCTTCTTTCGCTGATCTTTTCCCGTGTCCCATCTACCCTGTGAGTAGTCCAACATACTCTCAAACACACTTCCCCCCTATTCTTCACTACACACACACATGCATCTTACACATTACACAAACTTTTCAAAATAAAAAAGAATAGCATCGTTTTCAAGAGCCTCGGAGTCCCATGGGGAAGGAATCATAAATGTGCTCAACAGTTCTCCCGCTGTCGATATCGGGAACGCAGACCCAGGCAGCGGCGGGGCTAGTCCTGCTACTGCCCAGTTGAGATGTTCTGGGCCTCTGCCTGATTCAATTTTCATAAACTGCAACGTTTGTGGCCTTTCCTCAAATTTCAAATTCGTTGAACACCACCCTACTCTAAACCTCACGTTCTCCTCACTGAAACTCAGGTGTCAGGGACGACTGACAGCAAACCCTTTTCAGTACCCTCCTACGTTCTCTATACTCAATTTCACTGCAGAGGGGGGATGTTGCGTATATGTACACAATAGCCTAATTTGCTCTCGTATTCCAGAACTAGAATCTTCCAAATACTACACCCTCTGGCTACGGCTTCACATGCCAATCTGAAACTAAATATATCTGCGCTTTCTACCTTTCTCCTAATTCTGCTGACTATTCACAGCTCTTTGACTACCTCACTTCCAAAGTGGAATATATTCTATCCAACTCTCCTTTCGCTGAAATTTCCATTTCGGGAGATTTCAATGTTCACCATCACGTTTGGCTTTTCTCTCATTTCACCGACATCCCTGGAGAACTAGTTTACAAATTCTCTATCCTGAATGACATAGAGCAGATTGTACAGCACCCTACTCGTATCCCCGATCGCCTTGGAGATAGCCCCTACATTTTGGATTTATTTCTCACTTCTCATCCTTCTTAATCTATGAAACTTTTTCTCCGCTGGGCTCCTCCGGCCACAATCTTATATCTTCCTTTTCCTATCACTCCAGTTCGGCCTTTGGATCCCACCAATAGGAAATGCCTTTAGCACTTTGGTGCCGCTGATTGGGAGGCCCTTAGGCAGTACTTATGTGATTTCCCAGGGAATGATGACTGCTTCCTCTGAGTACATTGAGCACATGACGGAGGTAATTCTCTCAGGCATGGAAGCATACATTCCATATTCTATTCGTACTACTAATGAAAAAAAACCTTGGATTAACTTTACTTGTTCTAATGCTATCCGCAACAGATAGGAGCCTTTCAGAAGGTGCCGTCCCAATCCAACTTCTGACTCTCACTTACTGTAGCTTGTATTTGTGCCCGGGATCGTGCAAAATTTGTTTTTCGACTCGTCAAAAATTCCTTCATCCGACAAAAATGTGAAAACCTATCTAATTCTGATTCTTCTCGCTCTTTCTGGCACCTAGCCAAAAACCTCTAACAACTTTACTTCCTTCTCGCCTCTTTTCCATTCCGATGGCTCGGTTGCCGTCTCTTCTCCTGATAAAGCTGAACTCTTCGCTCAAACTTTCACCTCTAATCAACCATGGACGATTCCAGTGCTGTTCCTCCATTTCCTCCTCCCTCTAACTTTATTCCGTCTGAAATTAGAATCTCTTCAAAAGATGTTTTTTCTTCCCTGTCTGGGCTCAACACTGGGAAGGCGTACGTTCCTGATGTGTCCCTCCCGCTTTTCCCAAGAACTGTACTTCTGTGCTGACATTTTGCTTAGGCAAACTCTCGTTTTTGTCTTTCATCTGGTGCTTTTCCTTCCTGCTAGAAGTTCGCTTTCATTCAGCCTGTCCCAAAGAAGGGTGACCGCTCTCAACCCTCCAAATATCGTCCTATTGCTTGAGGGCTACTTCTAAGACAATTTTAGTGGGTGGGTTAAAATAATTTTTTTTTTGTATTTGTATTTGAATAACACAGCCATCACGTGTGGACGTGATGGCTGGTCCCGTAGAACTGGGGCAGATGAATTTAACTTAACGGTCGTCATCCTGAAAAAAAATCCAGTTACACATAGCGTGGTTGGAAAATTATTGAAAAAGTTTAAAGAAACTGGCTCTGTAGCAGACAAACCACGTTCAGGTCGTCCCAGAACCTCGGAAGAAGTCCGTGAGGCCGTAATGGCGAAAATTTATGCTCGTCCTAAAGAGTCCATTGAGGTGTACAAGCATGGAAATTGGAGTACCGAAAAGTACCATCCATGATTTGAAGCGCGTGTAAATAAAGTGTTTCTCCTATGATTCCAGGCCTTTCGGACACCCTGTATATGCTCTTATTTTATTTTAGTAGGTGGGCCAAATCTTTCTGTACGTGGGTAACTGCCCACCCACCTGGGTCTGTCCTGTTACCCATTCTCTTCCTTTTATTTAATAATGTTTTTTAAGTCGCACTTCCTTCTATCCACTCCAATGCCGATGATTCCACTCTTCACTTCTCCATCTGCTTCTCAAAGCGTCCCTCTCAACGGTCACTCCCTGCTTCGCGTAGGACGGCTATGGAACACTTGACGTTTGCTCTTTCTACTATCTCTGACTGGAGTAGAGAACACCTCGTGGTTTCCAATGGCTCGAAAACTCAGTTTCTGCATCTGACTACTCGTCACAATCTTGCACACGACTATCCCCTTAACTTCAACACTATACAACTGAATCCTACCTTTTTCTTAACATTCTTCGTGTTTCCTTTTTTCGTGATCTTTCTGGAAAGATCGCATATACTTTCTTTCTAAAACAGTTTCTAAGAGGTTAGGTGTGTTGTACCTACTCCGCAGTTTCTTCACCCCAATTCAGTTGCTGTCTCTGTATGGAGTACGCTTCTCATGCGTGGAATGTCTCAACTCTCGCAGCTCTACTTGACTGGGTGAAATCAAAGTCTTTTCATCTTATCAATTACCCGCCTCTTAATGCTGCCGCACTCTCTCTTTACTATCGCTATTATAATGGACACTGCTCTTCTGAACTCTCTAACTGCATGCCTCTTCCCTTAAGGAAAGCACGTTGTACCAGACTTTCTACACATTCTCATTCCTTTTTTGTCCACTTCTCTAATGCAAGGGTTAATCAGTATTTTCAATCTTACATCTACTCAACCGGTCAACTCTGGAACAATCTTCTTCAATACATCATTACCCCTATCTATGACCCCTAATCTTTCAAACGCAGAGTGTCCAGGCATCTCAAAAACCTCGGACATTGCTTTTGGTTCTCTTCTTCTATAGGGGGTGGGGGGTGCATTTTTGTGGGCATTTGCCCTTGGCCGTTCGTTTAGTAGAATGGCCGCAAAATGGGAGAGTGCAATTACATGCAATGTTGATCAATGTTGCAAGGTGCGAACCCCCTTCCCCCTTTGTTACAAGGTGACAACTCTCCACAATTGTTAATTTTTATTTCTCACTCTTATCTCGGTTAGCTACGCCGTCTCGGAAGATCACCATCGAATAACCCTGACTAACCCCTTCTTGAAGTGAGGCGTATAATTTACGACCAAGTGCACAAAGTAAATTTCACGGCGAATGGAAAACAATAACGTTCACTTTACTTTCATTATTTCTTTAATACCCTTAAGAGTACAAGTACATTCTGTTTAATTCCTTAAATTTACAGACTACAGCAGAAGCAATATGGATAAGGTAGGGGAGTGTCATTTCAGAAATCTATCACAGAGTATGTAGCCAAAGGCACAGTTACGGAGGGGCAGGAGCCAGGTGAAGATGCCACGGGCAAAGAGAGCCACGCCGTCGACTCAGGGTTTTTATAGCCTCAGGGTAGGCGGGGCCGAGGTGAAGTGAGTGCTACTCTTTTACGGGGTTTTCGGGAGGGGTTTCCCAGCAAGCGCCTATGAGAGCGCTTCACATCAAAATTTGGGCGGAATTATAGTTGAGGGGTTAACCCGCTAAAAAACGAAATATTCCCTGCCAACCTGGATGTTTCCTTTCAGGGTATAAATCATCATTGTTTCTGTCTAGGGGAGCCAGAATGGCGGCGTGTGGTAGGTCTAAGCCCCTACAAAAGGAAATCGATTGGAAAGGAAATTATCGAACGCAACTGAATTCCATAGTCGAGAAAATCAATTTAAGTAATTTTCCAGAACAAGAAAAATGCTGATTAGAGGCAGCCGAAATTTGGTGTGTAAGTGGGCGAGGATAAGAGAAGACGGGCGGTATATAGGTTGACACAATTTATCTCTGGGCATGGCAAAGGAATTTTAGTAAAATTTAATTAATCGACGGAATGAAAATGAAGTGTTTACAGACGCTCGCTTTGGTGAAGCAGACGGAGAGGAGGCGGGGGATCGAAGAATACGTGTGATAAATGTTTTCATATACGTATCGCATGTAATGACTTATTTTGAGATTCAGGGACGATCATTTGAAATTGCATGGGAATACAAAGGGGTTACTTCGGATACATGGGTTACTCCGGATTACAAGGGGTTACATGAGGCTACGTGGGGTTACTCCGCATATGAAAGATTACACACTCTGTGATGTCAGGACTAAGAATTTTGGTTTTAACATTAGAAGGGTTTTAACATTAGAACGTAATTCGTCAAAGACGAACTCGTTTGAACCGTAGAGTTTACTCTTACGGGACATACATGTAACGTACTTTAACGAAATGAAAGGAATGACCGCATTCCAGATGAGCTAAAATGAAAGTATTTATTTTTCAATGTACATTTATTTTCTGTATATTTGTTAAAATTTTATTATTATTTAATATAAATGTGTATATAGTTATATTTATTTAATTTTGGAAATTATTAAATGAAGTGATTATGGAGAATTAAATTAAATTTATTCGATGCAAGGAAACAAACTAAATTAACATTTCTCAATTTTGGTTTTGTTTTGTTTGAAAGAATATATAAGTGATAACTGAACATTTCTAATATGGGGCAATTGAATTACTCTCTTAATACTGCCATTAATATTATATATATATATATATTATATATATATATTATATATATATATAATATATACGGCTGGGAACGTATCTTTATAAACTTTTTGACCAATCCTGGAAGAAATACTGTGTGTGTGTGTGTGTGTGTGTGTGTGTGTGTGTGTGTGTGTGTGTAACATCTCTACAAATAATTAAATAGTACTATCTGGCAACCCCCTCTAAGCATTGAGAATATCTCTCTCTTTCCTTTAATAAATGAATAATTAAAATAAATAGTGCTATCTGGCAACCACCAACTTTCTATTCAAAAAGCTTGCCTGCCAGCTGATGCTGGGCTATTATGCGTCTGGGTCTACCGGCGAAAGCATGGTCTTTCTCTCCTTAGGTTAAGGTTTACCTTCTTAGGTTAGGGATACCCCTTAGGGAGATGAGGACATCTCACCTTCTCCCCAAAGTTAGGGTTTAGGTCAGGGTCACCCTTTGGGGAGAGGTCATCCTCCCTCTCCCCCCAAAGCTCCTCCCTTCATGCAACTTAGGGGGTTAACCCCCACCCCCTTGGTGCATAACCCCCCTTTGCAACATTGATCAACATTGCAACTGCAACTTGCACTCTCCCATTTTGCGGCCATGCTACTCGTTTCAACATAAAAATAAGTCGAGAGTTCTCCATTAAATTGAGAAAATTACTTCTTCGCAACTAATCGCGCTCCGTTAAACCTAATGCTACTATTTAAAATTATTTATTTATTTCTAACAGCAATATTGAGTTCAATCCATATATTTCAGTCGTTTACAAAGTTACCCCCATATGGATATATAGAAGTACAGTAGGTGTATATATATATGAACCTCGTTTATTTGTTCTACTAATACCGCGCAACTGACTACAGTCAGTAGTATTGCCTGCACACATTTAGTTTAGCTTATGTTATTAGGTTTTTTTTTGTAAGATTTCACCTCGTTTATGTCCTTTTAGCGACCTAAATTATTAAATTAATAAGTCTGCTGGAGGTTTACATTTAACAAGAATATGTACAGTTACTTTTCAAAAGGCATCATTGTCTACTCACTTCATTTAATCGCTTTCAAAGCCTAGCTTTATCACGATGGACTTCAACAGTTCGGATCAAACCCATCCTGAACAACGTAGCTTGAAGATGCTCTTTGGTTTGGTATCATCCTTATTCTCAGAGTATATGTGTATACTCACTCAACACTCGTTCAATATTCAACAGCTACGAAGCCGAATTATTGCAATAGGTGAAAACTTATCCGATGGTTCAGAGCAGTGGTTCCCAACCTTTTTTAGGGCAACGCCCCTTATATCTATCAATATTTGCTGGTGCCCTCTCATAAAGGTAATAATATAACAGGATAAGTGATAAATGATTTATTAATAGAGGGTAACAGTTTTACAGTTTCCTAGCCCCCTCCAAGATTCTCAAAACGCCCACTGGGGGGGGGGGCGGTGGCGCCCACGTTGGGAACCACTAGTTTAGAGCATCGACGGGTAGATCGGGCGAACTATCCGTCAAATTTTGTCTGTAAGAAAGACCCATTGGAATCGGGGATCAAAGTACCTTGGCCTTAATTCATTGTAAATGAAACTTAAGCTATATCCCACAAAAATCTGACACAAAATTTGGCCCTTCGAACCGGGTTTCCGGATATCCGAGTACATCAATCGAGCAATCAGGTCCTTCCAATTCGAAGACCATCATGGACAACGTCAAGAAACTCAAACAAAACCGAGGCGATAGTACTCACTTCTTATGTCTGAAAAACCCTTTTGAGCCTAATAGCGCACTTAATGTGTATAGGTTCAAAGTTGTACTATTTGGGGCTACTTGCAGTCAATATTTATTGAATGAAAACCATTTACAAAACCATAATTCATTTGTTGCAAGACATATCCTTCGCAATATTTACAGTGATAATTTGCAATGGACTGCAAATTCCGAACATAAATTAATTTATTTTTATAAGGAATCCAAGGAATTAATGGGTTTCGAAGATTTTACTCTTAGTGGATTGCAAATTCCGACTCTCTAAAAACCAGCACCGGCCCTAGCAAATGCGAGACCCAATTCGAGATTTTTAAAGTGGGGCCCTAAGGTTAAAGTTACCTACCCATAGTGGGTGTATGCTTACTGAAAGAAAAGAACAATGATTCAACAACAAATATAATTTATTTTGGATGTGATCACAAGGAAACCTTTCTGGCTTTCATAGTGGCAAATTCGGCAATGAGGTCTGTATAGTTTCTCGCAATGTCGTTTTCAACGGAGAGGATCGCCAGATTACTGAGTCGATCCTGCAGCAGTTCTGATTTCCCCTGTATTTCATGCTGTATTTAATTTACCACTCAAAACCAAAATATTTTTTTATACTGTACCGATATATTTTCGGGGCCCCTAATAGCGCGGGGCCCAAAGCAGCCGCTTTGCTTGCTTTGCCCAAATGCCAGCCCTGCTAAAAACGGTTATAAACCAAGTAGGAGACGGTTCTGGAAATACAAAAATTACTAAGTTCTTAGGCATGACCTAGAACGTTGCTTCTGATGCGTTATCCTTTCAATTTCTTTAGAAGCATTCACGAAGCGACAAATCCTAAGTGAAGCAGTTCAAATCTTAAGTGAACAGTTCGTTCTACAATCTTTTTACAAGACTTATGGAAATTAAAAAAGGGATGGGATGAGCCACTTAAAGATCTTTATCGAGCAGAATGTTATCTATTGCTGACGATATACAGGATACTATGGGAATTTCTTTTCCTCGACGATTGAGTTTGGATGACCATCTCTCATTTCATGCGTTGAGCGACACGAGCATGAAAGCTTATGGAGCAGCAATTTATTTAGTTACTCTGACAGATTCAATATTGATCATGGGCAAAGGTAAGGTTGCTCCTAGAATGTTGACTTTCCCGCAGCTGGAACTTACGGTAACATTATTAGCTGCTCGTCTTATGACTTACGTTTTGCAAGTTTACGAACAGGAATTTACTCCATGGTGAATAATAATGTGGTCTGATAGTCAGGTTGTACTGAGATGGTTAGAGAGTGAAAAGGTTTTAAAGCCATACGTTCGTAACAGAGTTGATGAGATACATAAACTCCTGCCAAGTGGCATATTGCCTCATGTAAGCTTAAGGGATAACCAAAGTAATCTTGTATCTAGAGGTATATCAACTCAACAAATGAAGTCCTCACTCAGTCTTATTGTTTAAGGGTGCTACGTGGCTAACTGATTCTTCAAAATGGCCAGAATGGAATCCAGATACCGGTGATCTTACGATTTTAGTTCTTGAGATCACTACTGAAGCGAATAACGAAATCTTTACATGTATAATAGACTTTAACCAATTTTCCAGCCTTAATAAAGTCATTCATAGAAATAATTCCAGTGCAACAGGTACGAAATGAATGTTTCGATTCCAAATTAAAGTATCTGCAGAGTAGTTAGACGGATAAGGCACCAAATTTGATCACTCGGCTGCATTTGCAATTCTTTGAAGGTTATACGATTTAAAGGCAGACTTGATTTTTTTCGAGCTATCTTGGCATGCTAAACATCCAGTTATGCAACCAAGTAAATATCATCTTTATTGAATTAGTCATAAGTTTTTCTCATGAAAGGTTTATACCATGCTGGTGTTTCATCCATTGTTTTGCATCTATGTCAGCAGTGGTGGACACTCAACAAGGAGTAAAGCCAGTATTGCGTAATGTGTGACATGTAAAAAAACTCACGGGGCCCATTATTCTGCACCTGTGGCACCACCCTTACCTGAAATGCTTGTAACAGAAGTAAGACCCTCTCAAGTTACGGAAGTACTTACCGTGAAGTTAAAATGTGAAAGTATTATCAAAGTATAAATTGCACTGTTTTTTTATGCAGGAAGGAGGGGCCAAGAGCGAATGCCCTCAAAAGAGCCCCATATAAGAAGAAGAAGAAGAGGGCCAAAATTAAGGTTCAGGGTTTTCGAGATGCTAGACAGTCTGTGTTTGAAAGATTGGAGGTCATAGACAGGGGGAAAGATGGATTGAGTAAGATTGTTACAGTTCACCGGTTGAGTAGATGAAAGATTGAAAATACCATTAACTCTTGCGTTAGAGAGTTGGACAGAAAAGGAATGAGAAAGTGTAGAAAGTCTGGTGCTATGTGCTCTCCTTAAAGGAGGAGACATGCAGTGAGAGAGTTCAGAAGAGCAGTGTCCATTATAATAGCAATAGTAAAGAGAGAGTGAGACAACACTGCGGCGAAGAGAGAGGGATTCAAGACAGTGAGTAATGATGAGACGAAAAGTCTTTGATTCCACCCGGTCAAGTAGAGCTGTGTGGGTTGAGCCACCTCATACATGAAAAGCATACTCCATACAGGGGCAGACAAGACCCCTGTACAGAGAGAGCAACTGAGCTGGGGTGAAGAAACCGCGGAGACGGTACAGCACACCTAACCTCTTCCAAGCTGTTTTGGCAAGAGAGTATATGTGATATTTCCAGGAAAGATCACAAGAAAAGGAAATGCCAAGAATGTTAAGAGAAGAGGAAGGATTGAGTTGTGTGTTGTTGAAGGCAAGGGGATAGTCGTGTGGGAGATTGTGATGAATAGACAGATGGAAGAACTGAGTTTTTGAGGCATTGAAAGCCACAAAGTTTTTTCTGCCCCAATCAGAGATAGCAGAAAGATCAGGGGTCAGGTGTTCCTTAGCCGTTCTACCCAAATCATGGAGTGACTGTTGAGAAGACGCTTTGTCAAGCGGGTGGAGAAATGAAGAGTTGAATCGTCGGCATAGGAGTGAATAGGACGAGAAGTGCGAATTAAAATATCATTAATAAATAAAAGGAAAAGAGTGGGTGACAGGACAGAACCCTGAAGAACACCACTGTTGATAGCTTTAGAAGAAGAACAGTGGCCATGTACAACCGCAGCTATAGATCGGCTAGAAAGGAAATTAGAGAGGAAGGAACAGATAGAAGGATAGAAGCCGAAGGCGGAAAGTATCGAAATTAAAGATTTGTTCCAGACTCACTCAAAAGCTATCGATATGTCTAGCGCAATAGCAAAAGTTTCACCGAAATCCCGAAGGGAGGATGACCAAGAGTCAGACAGATATGCAAGAAGATCGCCAGTAGAGCGTCCCTTGTGGAATCCATACTGACGATCTGAAAGAAGATTGTGAGAAGAGAGGTGTTTAAGACTCTTCCTATTAAGGATAGATTCAAAAACTTTAGACAGGCAAGAAATCAAAGTAATTGGACGATAGTTGGAGGGTTGAGAGCGGTTACCCTTCTTTTGGACAGGTTGAATGAAAGCGAACTTCCAGCAGGAAGGAAAAGTACGAGATGAAAGACAAAGACGAGAGTTTGCCTCGGCAGGGTGTCAGTACTAAAGCATAGTTCTTAAGAACAACAGGAGGAACACCATCAGGACCGTACGCCTTCCTAGAGCCAAGTTAGGGCAGAAAGAACATCGTTCGAAGAAATTTAAATTTCAGACATAATAAAGTCAGGGGGAGAAGGAGGTGGAGGAACAGCACCGGAATCGTCCATAGTTGAGTTGGAAGCGAAAATTTGAGCGAAGAGTTCAGCTTTATCAGGAAAAGAGACGGCAACTGAGTCGTCGGAATGGAAATGAGGAGGGAAAGAAGAGGAAGTAAAGTTGTTGAAGAGGTTCTTAGCTAGATGTTAGAAAGAGCGAGAAGAATTATAAACGAATAGGTGTTCACATTTTTGTCTGAAGAAGGAATTTTTGGCGAGTCGAAGAACAGATTTTGCGCGATTCCGGACAGAAATATAAGCTGAGTGAGAGTCAGTAGTTGGATTGGAACGGTACCTTCTGAAAGGCTCCTATCTGTCGCGAATAGCATTAGAACAATTAAAGTTAAACCAAGGTTTTTTTGCATTAGTAGTAGGAATAGCATATGGAATGTACGCCTCCGTGCTCGAGAGAATCACCTGTGTGATACGCTCAATGTACTCGGAGGGGCCCTGTCCACGAAAGCAGTAATCATTCAATGGGAAATCAGAGGAGCACTGCCTAAGGGCTTCCCAATCAGCGGCGCCGAAGAGCCAAAGTCCGGATTGGAGCGATAGAACAGGAAACAGATATAAGATTGTGGTCGGGTGAGCCCAACGGAGAAAAAGTTTGACAGAATAAAAAGTGTGAGAGGTAAGAAATAAATCCAGAATGTCGTGCCTATCTCCAAGGCGATCGACGATACGAGTAGGGTGTTGTACAATCTGCTGTCGGTCATTTAGGATAGAAAAGTTGTAAGCTAATTCACCAGGGATGTCAGTGAAATGGGAGGAAAGCCAAAGGCGGTGGTGAACATTGAAATCTCCTGAAATGGAGATTTCAGCAAAGGGAGAACGGGATAGAATATATTCCACTTTGGAAGTGAGGTAGTCAAAGAATTTTAGATAGTCAGTAGAATTAGAAGAAAGGTAAACAGCACAGATGTATTTAGTTTGAGATTGGTATGCAAGCCGTAGTCAGAGTGTATAGAATTCGGAAGATTTGAGTTCGGGAATACGAGAAGAAGCTTGGTTATTGTGTACATACACATAACCTCCACCTTTAGAGTGAAAATGAGTATAGAGAAAGTAAGAGGGTACAGAAAAGGGGTTGTTCTCAGTCGTCCCAGACACCTAAGTTTCACTGAGGAAAAGATGAGGTTTAGAGGAGGAGAGGTGGTGTTCAACAGATTAAAAAATTGAGAAAAGGCCAAGAATGTTGCAAAGGTTTATGGAAATTTAATCAGGCAGAGGCCCAGAACATCTCAAATGGGCGATAGTAGATCCAGCCCCGCTTCCCGGGTCTGCGTTCCTGGTATTGGCATCGGGAGAGCCAGAAGTGGGGATATTTTGGTACCCTCCCCATGGGACTCCGAGGTTCTTGAAGTTGATGCCATTCTTTTTAATTTAGAAAGATTATGTAGTGTATAAGATGCATGTACATGTACTGAGGAATAGGGAGAGAAGTGTGTATTTGAGAGCATGCTGGACTACTCACAGAGTAGGTGAGACACGGAAAAAGATCAGCAAAGGAGGACAGTGACAGGAGAAACGGGAGTTCTGGCACTCCCTATCTTCTGTCTAACGTCCCCCCGGAGTACTTCCATGGTGGATTGTGTCTATAATCTCTTCCAATCTCCTTCTCCAATCTACTTGCGCTATAAATCGAGTGATTCATCTCGAGTTAGTTGATGGTAACTCAGGTGAGCGATTAGACGATCCGTTAGTAGATTTTAACCACGTTACATTTACAGCGATAACTCAACCACTTTCGTAGCTTCAGCTAACCATCTTAAGGAAATCTTTAGCCACCCAGATGTTAAATCTTTCATGAATCACCAAACGTGTGAATGGCGTTTCATTCCGTCAATCGCACCATGGTTTGGCGGGTTTCGAGAACGGTTATACAGATCATCCACTTTGAAAAGGGCTACAAGTCATAGTGAAGTTTTATCCCTTAGAATTAAGAGCCGATAGCAGCATCCTCACGCCTGTGACAAGAAGATCCTGGTCACCCCCAAAGACCACAATGAAGGGCTGGAATTGCAGCTCGACAAGCAATTAGAGTTCAAGTTTGATACTTTATCAGTAACTATTAGTGTAACTTTAGTTAACCAATGTTTATATACATTTGTTCCCGCAGGTATCATGTCGGAAATTATTTCGACAGTTACAATCTCCAAACGATTAAAATATACGACATTTTTAATATTCAAAAAACATTTAAACGGAAACTGGAATCATAAAATATTTCAGGAAATCTGGCTTGGTATTTCTGCCAGTCGTAATATCTATTGTCTGCTCATGTGGAATACTCCCATATGTTCATTCGTTGTTAGACCTCCATGGCGTCAACATTGGTAAATTCATTATTAGACCTTCATAGCGTCAACATTGTTCGTTCTTGAAGAGACCTTCGTGGCATCAACAGTGTTAAATTCCTTGTTATACTTTCGTAGCGATAAAATTGTTTATTCTTCATAATAATTATCATTTACGGTGTTTTCCTTTGTTAGGAAACCATTTTTCACTGTTTATTTCTCGCGGTTAACCTCTGTGTTGTAAACATTCGTGGGAAAACTAATATGATTTGTGAAGTACGGTTTATACGTATTAACGTATTAGACTGTATTTAGAGCTTAGAACTCGGAATTGGTTTACACCTTCAGTTAAATATTATGGTGACTGGTGTTTGTTTATCGTCGGTTAACCAATAATTAAGAGAGTATCTATTTAAAACCGTATTCTTTATTTATTTGATGATCGCATTTAACCTTAAGTTATACGACGGGGTAAATTAATTTCGCCATAGTACGTCATTAAAATTAACGTATCCCCTGTTATCAATCAGTTTGTGTTTGTGTATATTTCGTATTTTAACTTAGTTTAGTTTTACAACGTTGTTTACAGTGTGTTATTTGTTGGAATATCGTAAAGTCCGGACTACATCGGCGATATTATTTTTATTTTATAACCGAGGCATACGTAAATAGCGTTTGGTTTAGTTGTTTAACCTAAACCTTTGCATTTCATATAAACCTAAATTAACGAGTTTTATTTCAGCATACAATCTATTAATAGCCAGTCTTGACATTTCATCCGTTTTATGGCCCCATTCTTTAAAAAGACTTTTCCAAAAAGATTTTATTTATTTTGAATAAATATTTTATGCAGTTAGGTTAGGTCAGGTTAGGTTAGGTAAAATATTTAATCAAAAGAAGATTAATTACTTTGGAAAAGTCTATTTGAAAAATGTGGCTACTAAGCGGAAGAAGGTCCCCGATCTTTAATTAAAGTAATTTTAACGAAATAATCCGATGATCCTGATAATAATCCTGATCCTTAAAAAATCAACAAATTTTATTTAGTTAACCGCCACAGGGATGGGAGATAACGGCTTCGAACCATTCGTGTGTAGAAATGTGGTGTCAAGTTTAATTAAAAAAAAACACTGGACTGCAGGTGGGTTCAAAAGGGCATATTCTTAAATTTGTACTGAAAACAACAAATTCAGTTCAACATTTTATATTATTAAGGGGTCAAGGTAATTATTAAATATTTCACCAACACTGAACTTAATATCCAAAATACATTTTTCTAATGTATTTTGGTGTGTTCTGTTCAAATATGACCTTCATATCTTGCGCAAATGAACAGGAAATTTTCCTATGTTTTGGTTCATTTTCGCTAGAAATGAAGGTCATATATGAACCAAACACACTAAATATATGTGACCTAACCTAAACTAATCTAACCTTAACCCGTGTGTTGTCCGATTGCGTGTGCTAACCAGGGATGGGGGGGTAATTATTGAATGTTTCGCCAACACTGAAATTAATATCCCAAATACATTTTTCTAATGTATTTTGGTGTGTTCTGTTCAAATATGACCTTCATATCTTGCGCAAATGAACGAAAGGTTTTCCTATGTTTTGGTTCATTTTCGCTAGAAATGAAGGTCATATGTGAACCAAACACACTAAATATATGTAACTAATCTAACCTAATCTAACCTTAACCCGTGTGTTGTCCGACTGCGTGTGCTAACCGGGGAGGGGGGGGGTAATTACTGAATGTTTCGCCAACACTGAAATTAATATCCCAAATACATTTTTCTAATGTATTTTGGTGTGTTCTGTTCAAATATGACTCATATCTTGCGCAAATGAACCGAAACAAAGTTATAAAACTGTTGGTGAAACATTCAATAATAACCAGGGGTCAATAGTATAGTTGCATAAGTGTCGAGGGGGGGGGGGGGTCCCTCGACATTTTTGCAACTATACTACTGGTGACATTTTCAGTATTGATTACGTTTCACAATAACTATAATAATATGGAGGCAACATATTTTTCGATAAATAATGATTTATTTTTGTCGTTAGTCTTTTAAAATTATTTACCAAATGCAGACAGCAAACAGACCGGTCTGTTATTTTTATAGGCATGGAAGAATCGCCTCTTTAAGTAGATTTTACATGCATACGTCGCGTTTTGGCTTATATAAGGAAAGCCATCTGTAGAGATATCGGAGTCAATAATTCTAACCAAAACTAAAAATATTTTATCCATTAGTTCAGAAATATCAGATATGTTATTGTTAGTATTTGTCGATTTAACCATTACTGTTTAACTGCCTCAGGTGTTGTAAGAAAAGAAAATGAATTTTGTCGTTCATGCAGACAAATGGTAAAAACATCGAGGGAGCGGCAGGGTGGCGCCCCCCCCCCCGTGCGCACTCTTGGAAGAGGTTTTAGCTTCCAAAGCTTATTAAATTTGACAGATGAAATTTGATCTTCAAAATAAAGATGGGAAAACACATTTGTACCTTATACAAGTATGAGTAGTATACTAAATAAAACGGATCTTATCAATGACTATAGTTAGTTAGTTTCAGTAATCAGCAAACTGCACCAGCTTAATTACAAAATACCTTTTTAAGAGTTATGCACCTGCGCCGAGGAAAGTTAAAAGAGAGCTCTTAGTGACCAGCCAGTCAACTTCAATAACCACGAACGTGCACCTACTTAATTATAAAATACCTTTCTAAGATTAATGAGCTGCACATATGCCAATAAGAGTTAAACAAAAGATGGTATCAGTAACAGACCAGTCCATTTTAGTAACCACCAACATGCACCTGGTAAATTACAAAATACCTTTTTAAGATTAATGAACTGCACTCTAATTACTTTTGCGCGTAACTCCTGCGTACCCTATTCATAATTTTTTTGGCGTAACTTACGTGTAACTTTACTTAATCTCACTTTGCTGTAGTTTTTTGTCAGTGACTTTGAGGTAACTTTAGTTGGGTTAAGTCGTGATATTTTCATTAAAACTAACGAAAATATCACGACAACATAACCAATCATCAAGGGCGTACAGTTGACCTAACCAAGCATTCAAATTAACTTAACCGCACATTCAGTAATTCATTTGCACAATAAATGAAGGTCAGATTTGAATAAAACACCAAAATACACCAGAAAAACCTATTCTCATATCAAAATCGACCCGCAGGGGTAAAACGAATAATTACCACAATACTATTTCAATCGATTTTAATCGATCCAAAAATTGTTTAGATCTCCATTAATATCAATTTGCACGAGACATACCATGGAAGAAATAGATTCAGATTTAAATTCTACATAAGAAAAACCGGATCTTGTGATTTGTTGTACTATATGAAAAATTAAGTAAATGATGAGTTATAACCCACAAGATCCAAACTATTTTATATAACAGTGTAAAGAGTTTATAATATAAGACAACTAATTATAATTAGTGGTGTACCGATTAATCGGCATCGGCACCAGCAGACTGCGCCATTTTTTAGCATCGGCATCAGCCAAATTTAACAGATTCTCTCACCGATTCTTTGAAATTTTAACAAAACAAAATTACAAAACAAAATCCATATTTATAGAAAATTTAACAGAGAAAGAACTATTTATAATTTAGGAGCTATTGAAGAATAGGGTCCCCAGCCTTCTTTAGTTAGCTTTATAAGGCTAACTAACGAAAATATCATGACCTAACCTAACCAATCGTCAAGGGCGTACAGTTAACCTAACGATTGGTTAGGTTAGGTCGAGATATTTTCGTTAGTTAGCCTTATAAGCCTAACTAAAGAAGGCTGGGGTCCCTATTCTTCAATAGCTCCATAATTTATATTCATTTCAAAATGTAATTATATAAAAATTGCCCATAAATTTACATTTTCTCTAACTAGCTAATCTCTAAAAAAATATAAACTATTGGTATCTCCTGCTCTATATTAACAATAATTTTATATTAAGTTGTACTTTATAATTTTTATATTAAACCATCTTATTATGTTGACTCTATTTTAAGTATTTTAATAATTTTATAAACCCAAATTTTATATCCATTTTTTTATTCAAATTGGCCACCAGGGACTTGAAATTTTGTTGTTGTTGTTGACATTGCTGAAGAAAGAAAATACCTTCAACATAAGGAAAAACAATTACTTTAAATATTGGTATTTAATTTATGAAACAAATAAAATTATTTTGTCATTTTACTGAGTAATAAAACGTTTTAACATCATTTTAGCTCCGGTATATGAGTAACAAATTCTGGTGTTGTATATTGTGGAGTGACGCTAAGGAAAAGCATTTAACCAAATTTGAAATGTAGAAATATGAAAATTGAATGTTTTCACGTTAGATTAGTAAAATTTATGAAGGGAATTGATTTTTTAAAATATGGGCAAAGAATCGGCATTGGCATCGACTAAATTTTGGAATCGGTACATCACTAATTATAATGTAGGGCATAAATATTCCGCTGAACTCAAATCGACAATTGATGCCCAGAATATATTTTTCTGGTCAATTTTGATGTGTTTTGAAGAAATCTGACATCCGTTTCTTGTGCAAATGACCAGTTTTAGATATTTTCAATTTTCATATTTGAAGAATCGCAAATTTAGGAACGAAACGGAGGTCATATTCCTTCAAAATACATAAAAATTAACGAAAAAAATATTTACTGGTGAGGGCACAATGTAACCTAACCACACGTAACCTAACTCCCTAACCTAACCTAACTTAACCTAACCTAACCTAACCACACTGAGGCAATACATATATATGAACAAAATTGATTTACCTGAAAAGTCTGGAGTAGATATAAATCTGCAATAGCACGAAGAAAGTTATGAAGAACTGTATTTTGAGCACTGTGCAGGCGGGCACCCTTTTTCGTTCGTAATGTACAGTTGCCCACATACCGTATGTAATGTTCCTCGTCTCATAGGCGCCTCCATACATGTGGCAACGCCGCAGTGTTAGTCAAGGTACCCCAACTGGGGTAAGGTGGGGTGGAGGGGGGACAACCGAGTCCAAGTCTGTGTTCATAAAGATAAACAATTAATATGATCGTACACAGCGTTGAACTCCATGTAGTTTACTAGTCTTATACAGTAATAAGGTTCTATTATGATTACTGCAAATCTATATGAACAGTTACTACAATAGAACTTTTTATATATTAGTGAATGCGAAATGTTTGCCTGCAGGGAATTTTTGCGTTTTTCGCGTAGGCTATAGTTTACGCGAAAATATCCAACGAAAATTTGACAATTTAAGCTAATCTTTGGAAGATAGTAAGAAAATAAAGTTTAGATCATTAAAATACTTTATTTGAAAAGTAAATTCAGTATATTGTAATAAAACATTGTAAAGTAAAAGCAGTAAAAACATTTTAAATAATATTGTATTATTATTACTGTATAACAAGAATGTCATGAATGCCGCTAATTTCCCAACCCTTCCGAATGGTCTCCCTCATTTTGTGTAGGTTATCCCATGCAGAGACAATTCATTTAGCATGAATAGGGTTCAGTGTGGAGAAAGAGCGAAAATTTTCTGCCGCGAAATTTACTGAAGTAAATAAAGAGTTCGAGACTATATATAGGTTAGAAAAAAAAAAATAAAAAAAAAATATATATATATATATATATAAAAATTGTGGGAGGAGCATACAAATTTGTAAGGAAAACTACCAATTTTAGCACTTTGCCCTTCTTGTCTAAATCTGTTCTGAACGAATTCACACAAGATCAAATGGCTTGTTTACAACCAATTTTATAGATAACGCCTGAATGATATATAGGTCACAAAAAATAAAAAAAATAAATAAATAAAAATATAAAAATAAATTGAAAAATAAAAATTGTAAGAGGAGCATACAAATTTATAAGGGAAACTACCAAAGTTTTAGCACTCTGCCCTTCTTGTCTAAATCTGTTCTGAACGAATTCAAAACAACAGGCTCAAGTTGAAAAAGACCTTGGCTCATGTTAAAGTTATTTATAAGTTGGATAATAACAGACTCAAGAATATTTCTATTAACAATGTTGCTAGAGTGAAACAAAACTGAAGCATTATTCCAATCAATACAGTGGAATAACTCTGACAAATGGACAAAAAGGGTACTGAACGACTGTCCCGTTCTAACGGAATATTGATGCTGTTTTACACTCGTGTGTAAATCCTTTCCCGTCTGACCGATGTAAAAGGAATCACATTTTACAACCAATTTTATAGATAATGCCTGAATTATTGGTAGGGCTATTTTTTACTATGATATTTTTCACAATATTGTTATATGAAAATACTACATTAATATCCAAAAGTTTAAGTACATTAGCAATGCCTAAAAATCCTGGGAAAAGTGGAAGTACTAAAATATTCTTTGACAAAGTGCGAGTGTTATTATCCACACGAAAGAAGGTTCGTGTTGCCTTGTTAAGACAAGATTCCATAAACGCAAGTGGGTAGCACAGATCACTTCCAATACCGTTGATTTTTTTCCAATTCGGCATCGATGTATTCCGGACTGGCGATCCTAAGAGCGCGGAGAAACATTGAAGAAAATATGGTCTTCTTAATGGGGGTGTCATGTCCAGAGTAAAGGTGTACGTAGGACAAATTTTTTTTTTTCCCGATAGATACTAAACTTAAAACCTGGGCTTTCCCTATGTACACGCACATCCAAAAACGGAATTGAGTTGTCTTGTTCCACTTCTAAAGTAAACGTAATGGAGGGGACTTCATCATTTAACTGAAGGAGGAAGTCATCCAGGTCACGATTCATGGGCCAGATACACAAAATATCGTCGACGTACCGCAACCATGGGATGCCAACCCCTAGGATTCTTGGAATGCAAGTAATTTCGAAAAACTCCATATAAATATTGGAGAGGAGGGGCGACAAGGTGTTGCCCATGGCCATCCCAAAAACCTGTTGATAATACTCGCAATTGAAAGTGAATTTACAGTCTTTGAAGCAAAGCTTAATAAGTTCCAAAACGCTGTGTGCAGGTAGTGGCAGGTCGTACTTATGTAATTCTCGGGAGAGAAAGTCAAGCATATCGTCAATGATCAATCTATCGTTGGTTTCAGTGCGTACATTACCAGGGATAGTTCCGAGAATGGGGAACAAGACTTTGACAAGCCATTTGGAGAGTTTATAGGTAATAGAGCCCACCGAGCTAATAATAGGGCGCATAGGGTTGCCAGGTTTGTGGGTTTTAATAAGACCGTAAAGGTAGGGAAGAGAAGGTGAAGTGGAAGTGAAAAGCGGAATTAAGTCCTTATGATCTTTGAGAATGCGTTTCAAGCCACTATTGAATGTTTTGATGACGTCATCCTGCGGGTTCTTCCTAAGTTTTCTGTATATGGCGGGGTCCTGGAGAAGCTCGTTCATCTTTCTAATGTAGTCCACTTTGTCCATAATAACTTTCCTAAACGTTTTCGCAATAGCCTCTCACAATTAAAAAAAGATGATGAGCTCCATATTACTAAAGCAGACAAGGCTAACACCAGAGTTATTATGGACAAAGTGGACTAACTATGGTGTTAGCCTTGTCTGCTTTAGTAATATGGAGCTCATCATCTTTTTTTAATTGTGAGAGGCTATTGCGAAAACGTTTAGGAAAGTTATTATGGACAAAGTGGACTACATCAGAAAGATGAACGAGCTTCTCCAGGACCCCGCCACATATAGAAAACTTAGGAAGAACTCGCAGGATAACGTCATCAAATCATTCAATAGTGGCTTGAAACGCATTCTCAAAGATCATAAGGACTTAATTCCGCTTTTCACTTCCACTTCACCTTCTCTTCCCTACCTTTACCGTCTTATTAAAACCCACAAACCTGGCAACCCTATGCGCCCTATTATAATACATGTAATACATAAGCACACCGGACAAAAAATTAGTCACCCCTCTCAGAATGTACCTAATAACGTGTGACGGCGCCTCTGGCCTTGATAACCGCACGAATCCGGCGAGGCAGAGACTCTACGAGGTTATGCATGTACTGAACATCGATTTGCTGCCACTCGTTCATCAGCCGCTCCCGAAGTTCCGCCAGAGTCCGTGGGTGTCTATTCCTGCGCTTCACTTTCTGTTTCCAGCCTGAACAACACCTTCGACGCATTCAGGATTAAAGGCTTCATTGGACCTGCGATGTACTCGTCGCCTCCCATCATTGGAGAACAAACAAAAACGGGATTCATCGGACCAAATTACACGTTTCCAATCTGCCGCAGTCCAGTTTTTGTGCCTCTGAGCCCATTTATAACGTGCCAATTTGTGACTTGCTGTTAACAGCGGCCTCTTCCGTGGTACCCTGCTCCAGATGTCCATCGCATGCAGTTTTCGTCGCAATGTCCGTTCGGAAATTGGTCGCTGGAGAACCTCATTGGTTTCTTGGAGCAATTGTTCTCTGGTTTGAAAACGATTTGCAGTTACTAGACGAGAAACATGGCGGCGGCCCCTATTGTCGAGAATTGTTTTCCGGCCACAGTTACGCCGTCGATTGTCAGTTGATTGCGAACTACACCACTCTTTGTAAACTCGCTGGACAGTACGCGTTGACACACCAACAAATTGGGCTACTTCAGACATTTTGTGTCCGTGGGCTCTGCCAAACACGATGGCTCCTTTTTGCCACTGAGTAACGTCTGCCTCACGACCCATTTTGCAGACTATATCCAACACACACTTTGTTCTTCACCACCTCACGAAACAGATCTGATCCTGTGTGCTACGTCACCGCTACTTGTCACTTACCAATGCTACATCAGCGCCCTCTGTGTGACCTTGAACTTCCTACTATCGGTGCTATTAGGGGTGACTAATTTTTTGTCCGGTGTACTTATAAAACCTACAGTATAAGCCATATAATACCTACCCTACATTTTTATTCCCCGAAACATCTTTCCAGTTTACCTACCAAAGCAAGGTCCTAAATATATTATAATCTCTTTTAGTAAAGTTTGGAATCTTTTCATTGTTAGCTGAGGATTTATTGTTGCAATATTTTTTAAATCCTATTTTTCAGTGATCACTTCCACCCAAATTTTCAACTATCTCAAGATCACCAATATGTTCCTCACAGTTAGTTGAAACCAAATTTAATATAGCCTGACCAGTAGTAGGCTTAGCTATGTTATGTGAGAGAAAATTGTCCTGAAAACACTGGAAAAAGTCTCCATTCCCTATCACCTCCTATCACTTTTGACAAATTAAAATCCCCTAAATAATTACGACATTATCCTCATATTGACATCCCTTATCAATTTCTATAATCATATTTTCATCATGTTCATGGCTTTCGTTTTGTGGTTTATAAAATACTCCTACTCTGATATTTCTAGGCCCATTGCCATTTATACCACTATATAACCATATTAATTCTATCCTATCATCAGTCTTGACAGAGTTTACTTCTACAAAAGAATTTTTTACTAGTATGTATAAATACTTCCCATCCTTACCTACCTTTCCTTTCATATTTATACATTTCATACGCTTCTAGTTCATATTCTTATTCCAAATGTCATGAAAAACTGCTACACTGATACAAACCAAACTATGTCAGGATTTTCACTAGCAATGTAAGAGAACAATTCCTCTTTGTTTCTAATACTTTGAGGATTACTATAAAACACTTTATATTATTACCCGTAATACTTCCTAGCTTCCCTACATCCTAGGCCTGACTGCATTCCTGTAGAAATCAATACTCGAACGCCTTCTCTACTTAAGTGTATACCATCCATTACATACACTTTTTTTCACCATAGAACTTACCCCAGTTAATTATCTAAAAAAAACATACCTTCCACAGCAAACAAGGGGGCTCACTCTTTCATTCAAGCTTAAGCTAATAACATACATTCCTGGCATTCTTCCAAAAGAATGCCAGGAATAACACCTTGTATGACACTTTCATCTTACCAATCAGCTCCCTATATTTAACAAATACCTTTTCTGACCTATTTTTCATACATCATTTACATCCATGCACCACAACCACCAATCCAGCACCAGGAAAGCACTCTTAAACATTGTCACAAAAATAACTTCTCTAAGTACCTAACCTAAGATCTCCAGCAACTAGTACAATTTATTGGTAATGATAAGGGTTTGAGACTGATTGAGTTCATGGAAGATAATTTTTTACGACAGATGGTTACCGAACCAATGCGCGGTAACAATATTTTAGACGTGGTAATGACAAACGACAAAAATATAGTCGAAGGTTTGGAAGTAGAAGAGAGTTTGGGATGTAGTGATCACCAAATTATTAGGTTTAAGCTAGTGATAGAAAACAATAAGAATAGTAACGTAATAGAAGTCCCTGATTTTCGTAGGGCTAATTTTGATAGTTTTGCGGACAGGATGAGAGTAGTGGACTCGGATAATTTATTTATGGGTAATGACGCAAATTTTCATTGGAAGGCGAGGAAAGTTTTTTTGAATATCGAAAGGGAGTTTATTCCGCGTAGGCCCAAACGCGCTAGAAATCATGATAGGTTCAAGTGGACTAGGGAAGCAGGCAAGTTCATAAACGAGCGTAACAGAGCGTATGACTTAAATGAGCGCAGTGGCACAGTAGCTAATTTTAATAAATCTAGCGAGCTTAGACGTCAGTTAAAAGATCTGTTAGGAAAGCTAAGCGTAATTTAAACACTTGTAGCTGTGGATAGTAAATATAATCCGAAAAAGTTATTCGACTACGTCAATAATCGTAAGTCGATAAAAGATAACATAGGCCCTCCAGTGGACGCTAACGGCGCTTTGGCTTCCGACGCTCAGGCGATGGCGGGTATTTTTAACAACTTTTTGGCAACAGTTTTTACCGTAGAAGATGTAAATAATGTCCCCGACGTGGACGATATCGTTCCATTTAGTAGCGAGACTATTTTGAATGAAATAACTGTTTACGAGGGTGAGATTGTGTATTATATCGATAAGCTAAAAGTTAGCAAGGCTCCAGGCCATGACGCGCTTTATTCTAGACATTTGAAAGATTTGAAAGATGTTATCGTAGGCCCATTAACAAATATTTCTAATAAGTCATTGGAAGCGGGTATTATTCCTGAAGACTTCAAATTGGATAACGTTACGCCTATTTTTAAAAACGGCGACAGCACAGTAGCTAGCAATTATAGGCCTATTAGATTAGCGTCAATTGTCGGTAAACTTTTGGAATTCGTAGTTAGAGATCGTATCGTCTATCACTTAATGGTAGGGAATCGTGGTGGCTGGATGTAGGTAGCGGACTCAGAGCTGGGCACTTGCGGCATATTGCGGTACTGCGGTACTGCTGCACTACCAAACCGGTACCAAACCGGTACGCGGAAATTTGAATGCGGTAGCGGTACTGCGGTACTTTCAGCGATCCTTTGCGGTACTGCGTTATGGGGGCCCGGGGTGGTAGTGCGGTGGTACCGCAAGTACCGCAGTACCGCAAAATATGCCGCAAATGCCCAGCTCTGGACTAGCGGTGTCCCTCAGGATTCAGGGTTATGCCCATTGCTCTTCGTAATCTACATTAACGACATAGATGTAGGTTTGACCTGTAACGTGTCAAAATTCGCGGTCGATACTAAAATAGGCGATAAAGTTCTTAACGTGGACGATAGAAATAGGCTCCAAGACGATGTAAACAAGATTATGGAGTGGACGGATAAGTCGCAGATGCAATTTAACGTAGATAAATGTAAAGTTTTGCAGTTAGGTTCTCGTAACAATAATTACACGTACACGATGGACGATAGACAGTTAGCGAGCGTTGACGAGGAAGTAGATTTAGGCGTACGCGTATCTAAGGATTTAAAAGTTGGAAACCAGTGCCTGGAGTCTTGCGCAAAAGCTAATAGGATGTTAGGCTTCATAGCGCGTAATTTCGAATTTAAATCGAAGAATATTATATAATATTGCCCCTTTACAAGTCCTTTGTCAGGCCTCACTTAGAATATGCCGTTCAGTTTTGGTGCCCGTATTTGCGTGAGGATATTGATAGCTTGGAAAGGGTTCAGCGACGCACCACGAAACTAATTCCGTTACTACGCAACAAGTTTTACGAAGATAGGATTAAAGAGTTAGATTTGCATTCACTCGAGACTAGGAGATTAAAGGGGGAGCTAATTGAGGTTTTCGAAAGAAATCGTTAATAAAATCGATAACGCAAATTTTGACAAATTGCTCATTTTCGATAATAGCAATACTCGTAATAATGGATTTAAATTACGTGGCAGACGTTTCATTACCTAACACCGCTAATAATCTTCCCGCGCCTGTCGTGAACTCTACCAACGTTAATATGTTTAAAAACAATTTAGATAGGCATTTTAAAAATATTAACGTCGTTTAAAACAATAAAACAATTAGCAACAGTAGCTCTGGGGGTGATAGTCGAGGTTTGAGTCTGTTGACGATTGATGCCAGCTTGTGACATGCTAGCGTGTGATATGCCAGCGTTAAATTTATATTATTGAAAAAAAAATTAGACTAACACGAACTTAGATGTAGCTCGTAGCGTAAACTAACCTACTTTTTGTTATACTCTTCATATTTTTTTTCTCATCCTCTTTTTACTTGCATATCTGTTGTTTGCATGGTATGAGAGTGTTTCTTTGAGTTAAGACTGTTTGCATGGTTTATAAGCGTTCTTATTTTACTTCTTTTCATCTTCACCCCTTTCCTATTCTCTTCGACTATTTTTCCGACTTGGAGGCAGTGGCCGGCGGATGATGATGGTGAGTCTTTCTTTCTCTTTTTCTGAATGAATGTTAGCCCATCAATGATAGGTTTTGCTACTTACTTAACCCCTTATTCTCTTCTTTTAACTCCCTATTCTCTTCTTTTAACCCCCTACTCTCTTCTTTCTCTCCGGCTAACCTTAGAGTGGATCTTAGGGTCTTTGTTAGCCTTAGCTTCTGTAGATCTGTAGACTACCATAAGACCGCCATGCTGATCGCTGACAACGCCCTGAAAGTTGTTGACAGCAAACAAGTAGACGTGGTCTCATTGATCGCCTCTGAGCGTATGCGCCAGGCCCAAGGCCCAAGGAATTTGGGCTAAGCTGATACCAATACTAGCGATTATAATCCCGTGTGGCCATCAGGCTCTGAGGTTCTTGAACGAGGATCCGAAAGTCACTGACGGGAACGGGAACCTCTGCAAATGCCATGTGTACGAGCCCAATAATTCAAAACTCACTGATACATATCTGCGGAGAAATCATCCAGGATGAAATCGTGAGAAAGTTGAATAGGGTCAAATGCTTTTCAGTTCTTACCGACAAAACAACCGTTGTTACCCGGATTGAGCAAATGTCGCTTTGCGTACGCTACTTAGATGCTCAGGATGGTGTTCTTTGTGAAGATTTTAAAGGTGCATTCCAGTATGTAATGTCACGGGTCGGAGGCCTGCATTGGCCTTCACAGAGAGGCTCGAAAAGCTAAGTATCAGCCTGCAGTACCTGTTCGGTCAGGAGTACGACGGCGTTCCTACAATGAGGGGTCACTTGCCTGGCGCGCAAGGGGCCATTTCGGAGAAGCACCCAAAGGCGATGTATGTGCACTGCGTAATGCACTTGCTCAACCTCATTTTGTCAAATTCGTGCATCGTTGCATTGGTGCGGAACAGCCTCGGGATAGTAAGAAATGTTGAGAAGTTCTTCCATGTTGAGAAGTTCTTCCATGCGTCGGCATGTTTACATACTTGTGGATATGTGCGACACACGTTGGGTGGAGAGGTATGAGACGGTTCAGCGGCTCAAAGAAATGAATGTTCCTGTTTTGCATGCCTTGGAGGAGCAGATAATTCGCCAAATAATGAGACGGTCGAGACTGCTCACCAACTTCTCAACATTGTTACAAAGGGGTTCTTCGTCCTCGTTCTTAAACGCAGCAGAAAAACGTTTTTCTCATACACCGCCACTCTTGAAAGCGCTGCAGAAAATTGTTTGTGACTTGGCTGAGTTGTTCTTTCGTGCAGCGCATCCTGAGGATCTTCGGCGAGAGGCGTGCAAATGCCGAGGCAGAGTTCTGGGGTAATTTTGAATTAAAATTTCTTTTTTGTATTACAATTATTTTCTCCGCAGTAAACAGCATAAAGAATATTGTCTTTTATTTTAAGAAAATCTTGAAATATCTTAAATATTTCAATACCTTTTACTTCAATAGCAGTAATAAATTGCACGAAGGCAAAATTATATTTTTTTGCGAAAGAGATGCTTGTAAATTTTTTAATGACGTATAACACACATTTTATTTGATCTATCATACATATTTCCAAATCTCACTTGTGTAAATTTACAATCTAGAGCTGACTGAATTTTACTCAATTCCTAAAATAAAATTCCTCTGCAAAATCTGGGATCCTATATATATCTATATATATATATATATATATATATATATATATATATATACAGTCTATATACAGTATATCATGGACTTACCAACCCTTAATGAAAGTTTATCCTTATATAGATAGCTGAAATCATTTCTAAATTAATGGTATGGAAAACATTTATTTATATTTACAGATATGAATGTTTACCATCGCGAAGAGATTGGGAAAAAGGTGGGCGAATGAATGGAATGAGGGAGGTGAAAAAATCAGTTTTAGAAATTAGGAGTGCAAAGGTCAATTGCGCATGGATGGCTTGAGAAAAGGGAAGCGGAAGGAATTTTCAGGTCGCCATAGGACGAACGTTAAAGGAAAATAGACGCAAGGACGGAGAAAGCAATCTGTAATTATAATTGGCTCCCGGTTAAACATTTTTGTTGAAGCGAGGAGTGGACACGTGTTTGCTAATTCTTTGATTGCTTGGATGAGTAGCAATGGAGTAAGATGAATGATGAGGATAGAAAGAACGTTTACATCATTATTTCAGTATATTGAGATCCTTGAAAAAGTTCTGCTACCAACAATCAGAACTACGACACTACCACATCCCGAACGCATAAAATTCATGCATAACAGATGTCCAGTTCACGCGTCGAGAAGAGTTTGGCAGGTTTTTTAGGTTATCAGTCCAGGTGCATGATTCTTCAAGAGCAAGCCGTACTATAAATATATAAATCAAATTCGAACGATTATTTAAAGATATTACATAACTAAGGGATCACCTGAAGATCAGTGTCCCCAGCCTTCTTTAGTTAGCCTTATAAGGCTAACTAACGAAAATATAACGACCTAACCTAACCAATCGTTAGGTCATCTGTACGCCCTTGATGATTGGGTAGGTTAGGTCGTGATATTTTCGTTAGTTATCCTTGTAAGGCTAACTAAAGAAGGCTGGGGGCCCTGATCTTCAGGTGATTCTAAATAAGTTATGCGGCATAATATTTTATAATAATGAAGAATAGAAATGTTTAGGTTTCTTTACAAAATGTAATTTGTCAATTGAACAGAATCTGAAGTCAATGGATCACCTGAAGATCAGGGCCCCCAGCCTTCTTTAGTCAACTTTATAAGGCTAACGAACGAAAATATCACGACCTAACCTAACCAATCATCAAGGGCGTACAGTTGACCTAACGATTGGTTAGGTTAGGTCGTGATATTTTCGTTAGTTAGCCTTATAAGGCTAACTAAAGAAGGCTGGGGGCCCTGATCTTCAGGTGATCCAAGTCATTTAATGAAGTTATATTACTGGGAAATAGACTGTTTTTGTCACCATCAGGACAAATTTTATATTAACAATTTTTCTTTTATTCATTAATGAATTATATCAATGTGTGAAGCGAGACTTTTTACGCAATTGCACGCTAGTCATTATTCTTATTCACCCCCCCCCCCCCAGCCAAAAGAATGGCAAACTAAGTATAAATGATGTACTTGAATAAATTTTAATATATGCTGTATCCAAACATTATACATGAAACCTATATATTAATTTTTCTATTCCTGTTGAAAATATTTAGAATACTTTTTAGTCATTATTTAACATTTTTTTTTAATATTAAGTAATAGCATATTAGCATATATTTGTCCATATTTATTATGAAATCATTTTAAGGAAAAAATGGAAAAAATTACATGCGTTTCTAAAGATAATAATATCTGCGCTCGTAAATTTTCAACGACGCTGTTAAATTCCACCTCAAAAGCGAGCAATAGTATTGCAGGGTGTCCATAAATGATTACCCTGAATAAATCATGCTATAACTTTTAAATAAACACTCGTATTCAAACACAGTTTTAATCATAAGTAGATAAGCATACAAAGTTTTGATACATAGTTAATGAACTTAATAAGCTTCGACATGTGCACCGCTAGTGGCACGTAAAATGTCTAAACGGTATTCACACTCACGCCACACATTTTCCAACATTTGTGGGTTAACTGTTGCAATTGCATCCGTAATGCGTTCTCGCAATGTCCTGATATCTGGAACAACTGTTGCATAAACCAAATCTTTAACATATCCCCAGAGGAAGAAATCCAGCGGGGTAATGTCTGGTGATCTTGGGGGCCATGGGATTGGCCCGTTAGGGCATATCATACTCTGGGTTCAGGGTTGAAATTTTGGAAAAACTAAGTGGCTAATATGTATTCCTATGTAAAAATTAATTCTAAGATGGGTTTATTATTTGCAACTTTTCCGAAAAATCTCATTTTCATGGTCAAAATCGCGATTTTTTTATTTGAAGGCTGCCTAACGCAGCCTCAGGGCACCCAAACCAAAGCGCGCAGCTGTTCTGCATATGATTTAGTCTAAAAGCTGCTTTTCTGACCACATCCTTGCTTTCTTGCGTGTTTCAACACCTCTGGGTGCTGAAAAAATGTTTAGATTTCACGTAAAACTTAAGAATTTTAAGTTTTTCTTCAAAGAATAGGCGCGGCTCACCAACTCTACTCTGATCGAGTAGCGGGAGACTTGCCACCTCCACATGTAGGATTACACGCCTGTCCTTCCTGGATCCCTGAAAGGCGTGGCCTCATAAGATCTTATATTATGATCTTATGAGGACTTTCAGCTCTTATGAGCATTAACGATGGCTTCAGCCTCTTCATCAACCACTCGAACCTGAAAAGCTCTTAAGTATGTCCTGCTTCGATCTGAACACTGGGAGCATTTCTCGATGGTCTATCCTGGCTCTCATCCACCCATCTCTCCTCTCGTGACGTACACAGCTTGGGAAGCAGTTGAGACTTCCTGTACAGCTCCCTTGTAGGACTGAGTATGAACAGAGAAAGCGTCCACTTTGAGTGGAGTTTTCCTGAGATCCTCGAGCTCAGTCAAGGTCATCTTGCAGGTGAAAATAGGCTCATAAATATTCTCTGATTCCCAGTTGATGAGATCCTCAGGTGAAGTGGCTTGCAGATTGACTTTGGGATTTTTATGGGGCCTCTGTCGTATCACCAAAGTCTCTTCCTTCTCTGATCTTCTCTATCTGGCTCACAGTAAAAGCTCTCTGATGCGCATCGTCACTGCACAGGAATGAAGCCAGGATGTGCGTGGTAAGCTCCTCTTATCACTGCAGCAGAGATGATGTTCCTGACCTCGGTAGTCTGGTTCCTCAGCAGCCTCAGGCTTGAAAAAAGTGTGCAGGACCAAATTTGAAGTGGTGCTTCACTTTGATGTCGTAGTACATTTTGAAGTAGAAGTTAAGGCAGACCTTCACGAGGACCTCGAGCCTCCTCAACACCTCCCCCTTCAGTCCGTGCTCCCTCATCCACAACAGCAAGATGGCCTGTGCAGTAGTGAGCCACCTGGATTGGTTCAAAGGTCCGCACTTAAGACCAGCCAACTGTGGACTGAGACTTCCAGACTTGATGGCTTTGATCAGAAGATAGCAGTTGTGCTGGTCTGTGGAGAGAGATTTGACTATCTCTACTGGCAGCTCTATGATATCTTCAGTTCCTTCCACTGGTTTGAAGTTGAAGTTGATCTCAAGTTCATTCACTTTCTCAAGAAGTTTTCCAATACGCTCACTGAAGCCTGACCGGGGAATTACAGGGCCGTCCAGCTTAATGATTAAGTGCCTCAGGGGGAGCTCGTTCACATGGCGCTGACAGATCATCCAGTGGCACTTGCGACCCAGCATATTCTCCAATAGGGCTATGGCGCCTCCAGACCACCCCATGTTGGTGTTGGTAGAGTCTCCTCCAATCATTACAAGGCTCTCGTCAACTCCGTGATCCAGAAGCCACTCATGCAGGCCCTGAGCGATCTTATGAGCAGGCTTTTCTCCTTCCTCAGGTTCCTCGGGAGTGAAATGGAAGAGGTACTTTCCTTGAGGCTCCCACGTGATAGTGTAATGCTCTTCGATCACTTTGCCAGGATGAAATCTCCCTGTCACTTCGTCATATTTGAACACCTTTGTGTTCCTATCCTGCTTGCCATCAAAGAATATCCCAGAGATCTTCTCCTCCTCTGACCTCTGCGTGAGAGCTTCAACTGATGAGGCCATTACTTCCTCCTTGGCCCTCCAGACTGGCCAAGTAAGCCTTGTCCTTGGAAAGATGACCGGCCTTACCAAAAAAAATGGCCATTTTTTTAAAAGAAATTTTGAAAAAATTGTGTAGTGTGTAAGATGCATGTATCTGTAGAAAGGAATAGAGGTAGAAGTGTGTTTGAGAGCATGCTGGACTGCTCACAGGGTAGTAGATGAGACATGGAAAAAGATCAGTTAAGGAGGAGAGTGACAGGAGAAACGGGAGTTCCAGTACTTCCTGTCTCCTGCCTAACATTCCCCCTGGAGTACTTCCCTGGTCGATTGGTGTTTACAATCACTTCCTATGTATCTACAATTTCCTCCTATTGGGATGGGGGGTGGGGGTGATATCGAGTAAAAGAGTTAATACAACATCGGTGCTATTTCCAACCGTTGTGGAGCTACGGACGTTTTTAGGTGCACGAAAAACAATAAACGAGAGTATTAATCTGATGTATTTATTGCTACATTTTATGAGATACACCTTATAAATGTTCAAAATGTCCGCCTCGGTTTTCAATGCAGAGCCTTGCTCGTCCCAAACAAGAGTCCACTGCCCATTGAATCATTTCGGGGTATTCTCGTATGTAAGCAGCGGCATCCATAATCCGGCGAAAAAGTTCCTCTCTCGTTTGAACTTTGGCCTTGTAGACATCTCTTTCATAAGTCCCCATAAAAAGAAACCTAACGTAGGTCCGGAGATCTCGGGAGCCACGATATTGGACCAGCACGACCAATCCAACGATTCCCATACCGGTGATTCAAGTAATCCATAACATGACGACCAAAGTGTGGTGGCGCCTGTAGCTCCGCAACGGTTGGAAATAGCACCTATGTTGTATTAACTTTTTTACTCGATATCACCCCACAAATCATCCTCAAAGTATGGCAGACCGGTTGTGAAACACCCTGTATAAGGTGCGAGGTAATGGTATTCTTTATATAAAATTAGAGGAATGACACCAGGCCAATTAGGGCCTGTGTACAACGTTGTTTACATGATGAGATCGAACGTGTCACTGGAATTCTTCAGAGGAGAGAAGTGATGCGACTGAGGCGTCATGCCAAGGAGTCCTTATGACGAGCTTGAGGTGTGACGTTCAAAGCCGAAGGAATGCTTTGAGTGTTGCTCGCGATGTGACGTGTTTCTACAGCACAATTAGTAATAAGCATAAAATTAATTAAATCTTGTTGAGAACAAAGGAGAAAGTAAATCCTTCTTAAAAAATGTATTAAGTATTTGATCATGAGGAGGAACAATGGTATTAAAGTATGATAAAAGTGTTATTGCGCGAGAGATTGGTCTCCGTATATCGATTGAATTAGAATCTAAGTAAAAAGAAAAGTGTTTATTTACGAAAATGTTCTTCGAAACAACATCACTGATGTTGTTTAGTGGACTTAATGCAGATTCGAAAATATCGAATCGGAGCCCAAGCTAACGAATCAAATCGAATCCTCTCTCCCGATTCGAAATCAAATCGAATCTCGAAGCTTCGCAGGGCCCTAATATATATACAGTGTTGGGCACTAAAGCGTTAATCCGATAACAGTTAATTAACGAAGTTAACTTTTTTTAACGGACTATTAACGGAAGTTAATTTCCATTTATCGTTATCGGACCAGTTAACTTCCGATAACTCGATATTTAGTCTGTTAAAGTCCGTTAACACGTTAACTGCGAGGAGTCATTCACAGAAGATCACCGCTCCGCGAATGAATTCAAACCGCCATAACTTCAGTCTGCTTCCAGATTTCGCAAGGGGAGGTTGTGCGCTTTTTATTGAAGGTAAGAAGGTTCTTTTAACGTTAGTAAAAGTCCTTTGATATTATATATATATTAATACGTATGGAGATACGTATGGTAAAATGTACGGTTGAGAAAAATTAATTTATAGTAATGACTAATGAATAACTATTTTTACACTGCGTTAGTAAATCTCTAAAAAAGTATATATAGTATGTAAAATTTGAATAATAGTTTTTATTCACTGATTGTAATATTGTCGTCGAATTAAATAACAATTGCGTATATTACATAGACAAAATATTTTATAGACAAAATAATTCATGGACAAAGTATTTTTATTTTATCGACTAAATAATTCATAGATAAAATATTTTATGATGAGGAACATGAGCACCCCATTCTACCAGTCCACATGAGGTGAGCGGCTCACACCTTCAATCTGGTGGCCTCCGTGGACTTGGGCGCGAACCTCCTCAAGCAGACGAGCCCCGACGTCGCTGCCTTCAACGCCCTCAACAAGAAAGCCCACGGCAAGGCTCACGCACTCTTCAATGCCCAGGGGAGGAGTCCTCAGATCGGCGACGCCATCGAGGAGGCACTGGGCAGGAGGCTGGTGGTCCTGGCAAGACAAGGTGGAATGCCTTGTACGACTCCATCGTCGTCCTCAACAACATCCTGGCAGTGGCCAATACGAAGACTGAGCTTAACAAGTTCCTTATACGCACGGAGAAACTCTCGCCCTTCAATGACCAGGAGATAGCCTTCCTGAAGGAGTGGGCCAAAGTCATGTCCCACGTGGCTATCGCCGTCGACACCATCCAGGGGGAGAAGAACGCCTACCTTGGAACCCTCCTTCCCACAGTGGCCATCACCCTCATGAAGCTCAGGAGCATGAGGAGCAGCTTGGCCGTCTGCAAGCCACTGGTCGACGCCCTGGTAGCAGCCGTCACCACCCGGTTCAACCACTACCTGAACGACCGGGACTGCCAGCTGGCAGCTGCCTTCCACCCAAAGTTCCGGCTCCACTGGCTGCGCAGGTTCGACAGCGACCAAACTGTTTCTGTCAGGGCCGCCATGGAGGACGAGGTCGAGAGAGCACTGAGGAAACGGAACGTTGACAGCACCACCAGCTCTAGCGACAGCAGCATGCCTGACGACCTCTTCGCTGGGTGGACGGCCGGTGGCTCAAGTACCAGTGTCAAGCAGAAGGCCAAGAGACTTGTCGACACTTGGCTGGACACTGATGGGAAGGTAGACATGGCCGACTCTGACTTCATGGGGGAGCAGATCTTCATCAACCTCTTCCTGAAGTACAATACGCCAATTCCGTCCTCTGCCGCAGTGGAACGGCTCTTCTCTCTCGGCAAGGACATCCTGAGCCCAAGAGGTCAAGACTGGCAGTTGGGCCTAACTTTGAGAAGTTGGTCTTTCTGAAGGGCAACCAGCACATTGTGTCATAGTCTTTAATAAATGTGCCTAAAATTTAATTTTACCTTTCAGTTCCCGCCATAATAATTCTCTGGTAAATTAAAATTTAGTTAATGGTTACAAGGGTAACGGGTTTCAAAACATGTAATCAGTACATTTTTTATTAAAAATAAAAAAAAAGTTATTAAGCAAAAAAGTTGCAAAACTTGATAAAAATACAGTTAAATACCTATTTATTGTTGGATTTTGCATAAATAAACATTTTCTATGGGTTTTAAAGCTTTTTTCCTTGATTTTTTTAAATGTTAGTAAAGAAATAGTTATCGTTAACGGATTATCGTTAACTTCCGTTAACTTTGTAGTAAAATTATCGGATTATCGTTATCGGAGTTAAAAATTGGGGTTAACGGATTATCGTTATCGAAGTTAACTTTTTGATTAACGGTGCCCACCACTGTATATATATATATATATATATATATATATATATATGTGTGTGTGTGTGTGTGGGTCGACTTTATGGAAGTGTAGTTTGTTTTGAAACTGCGAAACTCTAATCCCGTTTACGTCTGCTTTTACGAAAGCGAAGGCTTCCGTTAAACGCCATTTTGACTTGACTTATTTATAATATAATCGCGCACAACATTAATCCCTGTCTTAACCCAACGTAAATTAATCAAATCTATGATCTAGGGGCTCTAGCATATGTAACTCGCCCAACCTAACATAAATTAAATATGACCTAACCTAATTTAACCTAACCATAATCCAAACTATTTTAACTAAACTTAACCCAACTTAATTTAGCCTAACCCAATCCAACCTCAAATCAATCGACATTATACCAAAATATTCAGTTTCTGCTTTAAACTGCCGATGGTGATATTTCAAAGACCCACAAGCACCACCTCACCCAAATTTATTTATTTTATGCGAAAAGGAGGGGTCAAGGTCCGAATCCCCGCAAAAATGCCCCCTCCACCTCATAGAGGAAGAAGAGAGCCAAAATGAAGGTCCAAGGTTTTCGAGATGCTTGGGCACTCTGCTTTTGAAAAAATTAAAATGAGAATCCATTTCTGTTTCTTTCCAATCATAACACTCATAGCTTTCAAACGCTCGTAACCATTCCTTACATCAGACATTATTCAATTTTACCTTCTGTAAAACTGATTTGTTACCAAATCTCGGAAAATCTCTCTCTCTCTCTCTCTCTGAGGTGAGAGAGCTTTACTGCCCAGCTGGCTGCCAGGCCAGCGTAAAGTCTCGGGCGTAGCCTCTGGGTCTGGTGGGATATCCCTTGAACACTGGATTCTAAGAGTCTGGCCGCTTGTGAGTGACTAGTAAGACTTAGTAAGGGGCTGCATCTCGCTGTCGCTCCTGGCGGAAAATCCGTGACGCCTGCGTCGCGAGTGTTTGTCAGTTGGTAGCTGCGACACGTTTGGGACTGTCCGGCCCTGGGGAGACCTTTGGTCGGTGCGACAGCAGGAGAGGTGTAGTCTTCTGGAAGGGATGAACGTCACTTGCAAATAGGTGGATGCGTCTACGCGCGGGATGAATTCACACCCCCCCTTTTTATATACTGGTCAGAACGTTTTTGGATAGTTTTCATTGCTAGAACGCTTTAGCTTATTCAGAGTATTCAGAAAAAAAAATAAGAGAAAATATGGCAGGGCCAGCTAAATTGAAAGCAGAATGCTTTAAATGTAAAGTTAATCATTGGTGCGTTGACTTCCCTGAGGGTAGTATCAGCGATATCACATCCCTTAGTGTATGTTTGTTTTGTAAACTTAGAGACAACCACGAAAAGGAAGTTAAAGAGCTAAAGGAATTAGTAAAAAAGCTTGAAGCTAGGGTCGTAGCACTGGAAATCCAACCCAGTGGACAAGATCAAATTAAAAACACACCAGCAGATTTAAACTGTAAGATTAAGTATCTAGAACAAAGGGAGGGCGCAAAGAAGGGGCTGATAGAGAAGGGTGGGAAGGGGCCAATGAAGAAAAAGGGTGGGAAGGGGCCTACTGATGGCCCAAAGAAACCGAAGGATGTAGCTACCAGTCGGGGTGGGTCGGGTGGTGTAACTGCGTGTATGGGTGGCGACGGGTTTCGAAAGGTCTCGGGCAAGAAGGCTGAGAAGCCGAAGCCTGAGACCCCAGTTGCCCCTGTCAAGACCTCTAACTGCTTTAGTCTCCTGTGCTCGAAGGAGGAAGACACCGTTTTGATTGGGGACTCGCAGATCAGGGGCCAGGAGAAGTACTTTGCTTCTGCAAACCGGGATGGGAGGAAGGTAAGGTGCTTACCTGGGCGGGGAACGGCGCACTTAAGGAAGGAGGTAGAGAAGGTGCGCGTGGCTAGTCGGAGGACTGCGATCGTTGTCCACGCTGGTGGCAATGACCTGTTCCTCAAAGGCGGTGGGGTAGGTCTTACAGAAGGGATCATCACCGAGATCATGTCTCTTGCGGATGATCTAAAACTGAAGACAGACAGGGGAATGTTAATGGGTATTTTACCGCGAATGAATGCCAGTGACCACGCCCTCAGTAAGGTCATTGGCATCAATGAGAGGGTACAAGACTTGTGCGTTCCGCTGGGCGTGAAGTTTATTGACCCCTTCGATGCATTTTCGGGTAGGTGGGACCTTTACCAGAGGGATGGTGTCCACCTCAATAACAAGGGTAAAGGTGTGCTAGGCGCGCTGCTCGACCGGCACCTATACAGAATGGTGAGGTCGAGTCCGGGGAGAGATGATGGGCCCCCACCGGGGAGAGATGAGGATGAGCCGGTGGCGGACGTACCTTCAACTGAAGGGTGCGTCGAAGTACAGGTGGGTGACCCTCCTCCTACGTTGGAGGGGGCTCAGTCTCCTGCGGAAGTTGCCCCTCGTTAGTGAGGGGCTCTTCAACTCCCGACAGCCCTGGCTGTTCGGGAAACGGGTCGTGCTAGGGGCGGTCAGAATAGGGAAGGCTCCCTCCGTGCAATGCTTTTTAATGCTAGGTCAATTAGGAACAAGTTTTGCGAGCTACGGGCGCTCTTAGCATCAGAATACCAGGATATCGTTGCTATCACCGAGTCCTGGATTCATACTGATCGTAGGGACTACTTTGGGGAGTTCGAAATTCCCGGGTATAGAATGTTTCGCAAAGACCGCACCCGTGGGGATGGGGGTGGGGTACTAATATACGTCAGGGACACGTTGAGTCCGGTTGACTGCCAGTTCCGATCGGAACGGGAGCTGCTTGGTGTCGATCTGAACGTGGGGGGGGACGAACTATAGGTTAATCTTGGTATACAGACCTCCGCATCTCCTCCTCGAGGAGGATACAGCCCTGTACACCGAACTCAGTAGCCTGCTAGGTGATAGGGTGTGTGTAGTTTTAGGAGACTTCAACTGTCGCGGCATAAAGTGGGAAGACAGGACTGCTGATGCTGAAGGGAGGAGGCTAGTTGTCTTTGCTGATGAGAACTTCCTCACTCAGTGGGTCAACGAGCCTACACGAGGCGAAAGCGTTCTAGACTTAGTATTCACGACCGAAGACAACCTCGTCACTGGCCTCACCGTTGACGAATCTTTGGGCGGGAATGATCACGGTCTGGTTAGGTTCCGTGTGCGCGTCCCTCGGGTGAAGCGTAGTAACTCGAGAGCAGTAAGCTCGATCTCCGGCGGGCGGACTTTGTTAGCCTCAGGGATAGCGTAGGTGAGATGGGGTTAGAGTCGGCGGCGATGTTGAGCGGTGTGGAGTGCATTCCGGGACGAGTTTATGGTGCTGCAGTCTGCTGTCATACCCTCAAAACCGTCACCCTGCTTCAACGCAGCCTAAGTGGTTCATCGTGACATCGCTTCGGCTATCCAAATAGGAAAGTAGCGTATAGGAGGGCAAGGCCAATCGTTCCACGAGAACACTGAAGCGTATGTCCGCCTGTGTAGGGAAGTGAAGGCGAAGGTTAGACTAACGAAACGTAACGAAGAACTACGGGTGGCAAGCCTCTGCAAGGGGAACCCTTAGGAGTTCTTCAGTTATGTTAATAACTGAAAGCCCATTAGAAGCATGATAGGTCCACTAAAGGACCGAAGCGGCGTTCTGCGGACCTCCGACGCGGACATCGCTAATGTGCTTAATGAGTACTTTGCGGGAGTGTTCACCAGGGAGGATACCCGCGTCATCCCCGAGCCAGGCGTGAGGCACGAAGGTGCTGGCCTGGATAGTGTTCGATGTACCGCGACAGTCATCACCGATAGAATAGACAAACTGAGCGCGTTTAAGGCTCCTGGGCCAGACCAGTTTCTCCCCAGAGTGTTGCTAGAAGTGCGCGACCAGGTGGCTCCCCACCTGGCTACAGTCTTCAACAAATCGTTGGAGATGGGCCAGGTGCCTGGTGACTGGAGGGAAGCCAACGTGACCCCTATCTTTAAGAAAGGGGATCACGAAAGTCCAGGGAACTATACCGAAAAGCACTAAATACTCTGGAAAATCACTGGAACAGAGATCCATCTGCAATAGCTATACCAAGGAGCAACCAATATTTATTATTTTATTAATTTTTTCTTTTTTATTTTGGGGTGAAGTTTTTTCAAAATATATCGAAAAAACTGTTATTTTCATTGTCAGGGGGCAAAAGTTCATCGATTTATGATACAGGAACATGAGGTTATAAAAATGTTCAAAAAAAGAAACGCAATTTTTGAGATTTATTAATAAACATGAAGACTCAGTATATAGTAAATGATTCTTTAACATAACAAACAGTCAATAACGCGTATGGCCACCCCTAGCCACAATGCAGGCTTGGAGTCTGGCCCTCATCGACCTCAACAGTCTCTGCAGGAAAGCAACAGGGATGGCAGGGATGGCCCTCCACTCTTCAATAATTGCATTGGTCAGTTCCCTGATGTTCTGCGGCTGATGCTGACGTCTGCGAACTCGCCATTCAAGTTCATCCCATGCGTGCTCTATCGGTGACATGTCTGGGCTGAAGGCTGGCCATGGTAAGGTCTGCACCTGTTGTCCCTGCAGGTACGCCTGCACTATCCTGGCTGCATGAGGTCTGGCATTGTCCTGTTGCAGGAGAACCAATTCTGGATGTTGCCTCATGAATGGAAGAACATGTGGGTGAAGAATCTCATCCCTGTAGCGCTGGGCAGTCAGAGCTGATAGGCCCACGATAGGTCACGGTGCTGATAGGCCCATTGCAGGCGTCGTTGCCTTCTTGCATCAGTGAGAAAAGGACCTCTGTAAGGCCTGCGGGATCGGAGTCCTGCATTACGGAGTCGGTTTCTGACGGTCTGGTCACTAATTCTGTTGTTGTGGATACCAGGTGTCTCTCTGGCTGTCTGACGAGCATTCCGCTGCCGATGACGCAGGTGCTGCAGTACAATGTGGCGATCCTGGCGTTGGGTCGTCACACGAGGTCGCCCACGTCTTGGCAGGTCCTGAACACTTCCTGTGGCATTGTACGTCTAACAAGCCTAGAGATTGTGCTGGGATGCACATGCATTCGTTGTGCAACTTGGACAGCAGACATGCCTGCATCCAACATGCCCAAGGCACGACCTCTGTTGACCTCTGAGAGTCGTGGCATGCCTCAATCGCGGGAAAAAGTTTGGTTTTCTCAACGGGCAGTGTGTATTCTGTGAAGTCAAAGAAAAAATGCATGCCTTCATAAAGAATACATTCAATTTAATCTCTGTTTATTGTTTGTAACAAAATGGCGTCTTAGCCGGGATTAGTCAGGTTTAAAAACATGCACTAAGTGGCTTTAAAAGATTTGAACAAACATTTAACCATAATCTTGAAACTGTGATAATACCACTAACAACTTAAATTTTACACCATATGCAAGCTAATTGCGTTTCTTTTTTGACCACTATATATATATATATATATATATATATATATATATATATATATACAGTAGTGATGGGACGATGCATCGCAATCGCAATCGCAATCGCGATACAATCGCACATTTTTTACAATCGCAATCGCAATTGCAATCGCATTTAATGAGTGCGATTGTTGCGATTGTGAACAAAAGATTTAAATCTCTACAAAAGTTGCTATGAAGCTGCTCTTTCATGCGTACTTAAAGGAAAGTTTAGCTAACAACAATACGGAATAATAAAATAATAAATACGTCAAAAACAGAAATGAAAACGGGTTGCGAATTAGTTGAAAACAGATTAAAAAATTGGTTTGGTAATAACAATAAGTACACCTCTTTATTTGCTCTATGTAAAATTGGAATGTATCAAGCTAACCCTATGGTAGGTAACGCGTTTAGGTATATTTAAAGCATAAATGAGCGTTATGTGAGGCTAAAGCTAAAACATCGCAATCGCAATCGCGCGATTTTCAAATTCTGACAATCGCAATCGCAATCGCAACAGCGATTGTATGAAATATGACAATCGTCCCATCACTAATATACAGTATATGCCTCATTCATTCTTTTCACGTGTTTAAGTGTGAGATTCATCCCAAATATATATATTATATATATATATAATATATAATATATAATATATATATATATATATGTTAAACACAGACCGTGCATGGAACAAGGAACTCTTCTGGGAAAATTAAATCCACTATAGTCCGAATAAGTAATGGTAACTGACAAATACCATAGTTTTTCTTTTTCATGGTTTTAGCCCGACGTGGGCAACGGGTCTCTCGCAAAGAGATCCCATAAATATAGCTTCCCTCACCAGCTATCTGCAAAGCAGACAGGATCCAGCTTTGGGACATGGATCTAGGGTTTAAAGCAAGCCTAGATCCCTACATTCAGAACCTCTATATAAGTAAAAGACTCGTTGCATTCACGTCGGGTTGAATAAAAAAAGAAAAAGGGGTAACTATTGTATTTTTAGCCAAAAAAACCAAAACTTAAACCTCAACCGGGACATTGAGCGTCCACTTTTCAAGGCACGTAACACGTGAATGCAACGAGTCTTTTACTTATATAGAGGTTCTGAATGTAGGGATCTAGGCTTGCTTTAAACCCTAGATCCATGTCTCAAAGCTGGATCCTGTCTGCTTTGCAGATAGCTGGTGAGGGAAGCTATATTTATGGGATCTCTTTGCGAGAGACCCGTTGCCCACGTCGGGCTAAAATCATGAAAAAGAAAAACTATGGTATTTGTCAGTTACCATTACTTATTCGGACTATAGTGGATTTAATTTTCCCAGAAGAGTTCCTTGTTCCATGCACGGTCTGTGTTTAACATATAATTGTCTCAGGGAACCATTCTGAATTTGTGTATATATATATATATATAATATATATATATATATATATATATATATGTATGTGTGTGTATGGTGTGTGTGTGTGTGTGTATATATAGTAGTAGGAACTAGAAATAAATACACACCTTCTTTTAATTTGAACTCTTAAATAATGTCCCTTATATTATAATTTAAATACTGCATAAAAACATTTATAATTACGTGAAACTTTGTGATAAGAAACATGGAGTCGAAATAGTGAGATTATTTAGAGGACAATCAAGATATTTTTTAGTTAATGTCCGTCTTTATTTACAGTTTTTTTCAAAGTTTCCGCATTTGGATTTGATTTTGTTTTGGTATAAAAGGAGACGGAGTTTAGTATCACTTCGTCAAACGTGTTAATTCTCTTTCATTACCAACACGCGCAAATAGCAACGAATCAGAATGGTTTCTCCACGACTTTTGGTGGGTTTTCTTTAAATTTTTTCTCTCTACATTTAAAATAACTTTATTTAGCGTGATTTTTAATGTTAAAAATAAAAGTGGATATAAAATCCAGTTATTCCTTCAATGATGTAACTTTAAAGAGTAAATATTTTTTGTTCCAACTCCCAGATGATGTTCGTTCTCGTATGTCTGCCCTTCGCCATTCTGGGATACGGAGGATATAGCGCGTATAGCTATGGTGGGTATAGCCGCCCACACATTAGCTACAGTGGGTATAGCCGCCCATATAATAGCTATGGTGGTGGTTTTAACCGTGGATTCGTTCGTCCTCAAGTGTTCCGTCCTTCATTTGCTCGAGGAAGATTCTTTGCAAACTCTCTCGAGAGATTCGGAAATGGGTTAGTATTAACACATGTACACACACACACACACACACATACACACACACATACATACATACATATATATATATATTATATATTATATTATATTATCAATCAATGCTTAAGACATTTGTAATTACAGCTTAAGTTGCGCTCCAGTTTAAAAGTTAAAAATATATAATTAATTTGGTTAACAAAACAAAGTTAAAAATTCAATATTTTTTTTCTTTGCAGATTTCAGAGTAACGAGTTCTTTGGGTGAAATTTGAGGTGCTAAATTAAAATTAAATAAATATTCATTAAAATCTTTAATGAACTTTAATTCATAATTTTTCACCAACTATATCACCAGTTTTTTACCATTTTCACCATCTGAATTTGAGTTTTGCAAGAATATAGAATAAAAATGGATATAAAACCAATTGTTTTCATTACTCTTTCGCTGTTAACCTCCAATGTTCTGTGAGCATTAGCGTAGAACAGTAATTCCCAAACGTTTTCTCCCTACGGACCACCTGAATCCCAGAACTCCAGAGCCTCAGAGCCCCAGAACACCACTTTTAGAAAATGAAGAGTACATAATGTATCCTTGTACCCTACTGTACATATTTCTGTACAATATTTTAGGGCCCAGAGCACCACTTTTAGAAAATGAGGGGTACATAATGTATCCTGTACCCAACTGTACCACATTTCCGAATAATATTTTTGCGGACCACCGGGGAAATTCAACTTACATGTAAAGTTGAACGTGGTCTGGCATTGAGGGGATGAGGAGGAGGAGGGCTGGCACTCAAAAGTAAACTTTTCTTGATCCACTTTAATCCCCTTAATATCCTAAGAGAACCATCAGTGATTTCAATCCCTTAATGGATAAAATTATTTTTACATTAACCATAAATATATCAGTTTTTGTGTTAACTATTATACAGTAATATATATATATATATATATATATATATATATATATATATATATATATATATATATATATATAAAGATGAAACTCAAAGGAAAAGTAAAAAAATTATTCCAAGGGCTTTCGTGTATTCACCAGTACACCTCGTCAGGGAATGAAGGGAAAAGGCAAGAAGTAAAAAATATATGGTTATGTACATAAAAAATAAAAAATAAAACGAGATTAGCACAAAGTTAACAAGTACTGGTAAAGGGCAAGAGATATTTTAACAAGCCAAGCCGCGCCTTCGGCTCTCTACCGTACGGGTGATCACATTGCAATCTTTAACGCCGATTATCTTGATAGATCCGGCCCTAACGGGCGACTGAGCGAAAGACATTAACTCCACCCACTTTACGCGAGACAGCCAGTCACAACAGGCGACTGAGCGAAAGATATATTTGTTACTCCGCTCAACTCCGCTCAAAACCGTGTAAAGTTTTTTATTTATAGAAAGATATTGTCTATTTTTACGTTCTCGAACTGTTAGTGAAAATATTTTTAAAATAGATGAATGAACATTCTAGAATACTAGCAAAAGTGGGCCCTACGGGCCCATTTTGCTTGACCTGCGTTGCTGGGGCCTTCAGCCTCAGTAATTGGGGGGTCCACAGGCCTCCCAATTACTGGAAAGTTAATTATTCGGTCAATAAAACCATAGAAAATAACGCAGCCATGAAAATCTTAAGTTTCATAAATCTCTTGATACAATGGGTTCGGATGTGAAGCTTAAGATTTTCATTACTGCGTTCTTTTCCGTACCTTTATTGACCGCATAATTGAACCCCCAGTAATTGGGCAGGGGCTGCTCCAAGATTTGGGTGGGAGGGGTGGCTAGTATAAAAATCTGCCTCAAATAGCTTCTAAAGAATGTTTTCTGGTCTCCATTTCGCTCATAGATGAGCTACCCATTTTGCCATGCTTTCAAACAAACAAAAGATAATGTCTTTTGTGCATAATAAATGTTCTCTTCTCCGTAAAACTTTCCGTTACAAAAAGTTAACATTGTGAAAAAAGTATATTTACTAAGGCAAAGGAGGTGGCTAGTCCCCTCAGCCACTCCCCCTGGAGGAGCCCCTTTTGGGGGTCAATTATTCTGTCCATAAAACTATAGAAAAGAACGCAGCAATGAAAATCTTAACGGGCTACAGTAAAAAGTTGAAACAAAGCAAAGCGCATTTATTGCTATGTTCAGAATCGCTTAATAGTAAATACATGGTGTCTACAGGCAGGACTACCTTTTTATAGTGTAGATTCCTTTCAATTATATCTGTTTTTATCGAGCGCTTTAGAACTATCCCACTTAATACTATGATTACATTTGTACATATGGTTAAAAAATACATTAGAATTATTTGCTGTTCTACACGCATATTTATACTGTTTTACTCCGATATCTAAAGTTTTTCCCGTCTGACATATATAAACTGAGTTACATTGTGTACAGCTGTTCGAATACACACACCCAACAGCATTATCTGGGCTATTCTTTATTAATCGAGATTTAACAGTATTATTATACTTAAAGACTACGTTGTTGTTGGTTGTTAGCCGATTAGCCCACCCTGATCGAGCAAGCCGGCGGCACTCAGGTAACCGATCGCCCTCTCCGGAGTGGACCAGAGGTTCAGCGCACTAGTGATGTTGTGTTGTGTTCTATGTTGTGCTAGAACGGTACAGTCTGTCATAATGTGTTCAAATGTTTGTGGTGTGTCCTGGCACAGATGGCAGGTGTCGTCTGTGGAGTTGTCTAGTCTGTGTTTATATGTCTGTAAGTTGGGGTGATGTCCACATCGGAATCGTGCCAAGTTAACTCGATCCGATCTGCTCAGGCTGGTCTCTGACCTGTTAATGGGTGGCGGCTTCGCACCTAGGACTGCATTCGGACCGAGACGTATCAGTGCTTTGTGGGTTAGATGTGTGTGTGTGTGTATGTGCTTTCTGTACTGTGTGAATAACAGTGTGATGTCTGTGGGGCGTGGTATGGAATGGAGTATTTGGCTATAATGTCTCTCTGGTGATACCTTAATGGTGCGAGGTGTTGGTGCATGATTGTATATTAGTGGCAAGGGTGTTGTGGGTTAGTTGTCGCTGCTGCCATGAATTGAGTTCCCCTCACGTCTAAATCTAATATAATATTTCAGAAATGAAGCCTTTTATATATATATATATATATATATATATATATATATATATATATATATATATATATATATATTTTTTTTAGTTCAGGAAGAACCGATTCGCCTCTATTTAAAGGGCATATCTCAGCGGAAAAACAAAGAAAAAGTGAGAGGAAAGACAGAGGAAAAAGAAAGGGTGGAGGGGACAGTCGAAGTGGAAAAAGACCAAGGATGACAAGGACTGCAGGGTCGAGCCCCATCATCCTTGTGTGCTAGGGCCGGGAGGGCGCACGTGAAACCTCAGGAAAAGCACGTACAAACGAGCACAAAGAGCACTCAAGAGCACGAGCTTAGAACCCCCTTGCGGGGATATATATATAATATATACAGGGCGTCCCAAAAAATTGTATACACACTTTAAATAATTATAAAGGCAGTGTTTATTAAAATACATTTCATTTTCAAAATGTAATAGAATCTACAGACATTATTAATTGTTTTGTCAACGCCTGTTTTCAAACTGACGTCCGTTCTGGTCCAGGCACTGCTGATAACGCGAAGCAATGGAATCGCAAACATCACGAAACATTTCGTTTGGTATTTGTGTGCATTCTCGTTCAATGGCTGCTCTCAATTCAGCGACTGTTGCAGGTCTTATAGCGTAGACTTTGTCTTTTAAGTATCCCATAAAAAAAGTCTAGTGGTGTGAGGTCTGGTGAACGCGGAGGGTATTCTACGAAACCCCTTCGTCCAATCCACATCCACATCGTGCCAAGTACCACTCGCAATACTCCACTCTTCGGTCCGGATCATCTTCATTAATAGCATGGACTAATCTTGGAATGTAACTTTTCCATTGACAGCGCTTCAAAATGCGTTGGACAGACGATTCTGAAATTCCTACCTCACGACTCGCTTGCCGCACAGATTTCTTGGACTTTGGTGATACGTTTCCAGTACTCTTTCTTGCTTTGGGGCTTGTCGATGTCCGTGGTCTTCCGGAACGCTTCTTGTGGACATTCTGAACAGTTCCATCGGCTTCAAACTTATCTCTAATTCGAGTGATGGTAAGTCGTGTTGGTGGATCTGTTTGAAACTCCCTCCTAAACTGTCTTTGCACTTCAACTGCGTTTTCACACTTCCAGTAGCATTTTAGAATGAATTTCCTTTGTTCAAAGCTTAGTCTGACTGCCATTATTAATTCTAATGGGTTTAACTTGGAAAGAAAGAAACATCAATTGACCTATCAGCTGTTAAAGTGTGTATACATTTTTTGGGACGCCCTGTATATATATATATATATATATATATTATATATATATATATATATGTAACAGTTTTTTGCGCACACCTACAGGTCGCTACAATTGGTGTAGAACAATGCGGTTTTCACCATTCGATGCGTCTTTTTATTGTGCAGTGCCCATACTAAAAAAAATTCCTAACATAATTCCTTCCCCCCTTTTAGGGGTACAGTTCTTCCCATGCCTGTACACGCATTTTTTTAATTTTTCATTTTTAATCATAATTTTGGCACAAAATAAGTCAATATTTACTAAACATTTAATATCATTCGATTCACAGAAGATTTATTTATCGATTCAATTTAAAAAATGTATATATTTTTAAAATTCATAAAGAACCTTTTGCAAAAACTAAAAACAAACATGCATTTTTAAAATTCAATGATTTTTATACAAAATATTTTGATATTTGTTATAATTTTAACATTTTTCGATTCACAAAAGATTTCTTTATCGATTCAATACAAAAAATTACATAATTAAAACGGGCAATTTAAATAAACACGAGTTTAAAGTTAAACGAGCCACACTCGAAATTATTTACCGTGACTTTTGTGCGTTTTATTACTGTGGCTTTTGTACAAATAATTTTACGTATACACAAACAATTTGATAGGATATTGATTTATCATTCTATTTTTTAGTTGTCATAGAAATACGTTAATAAAGTTATCTGATTAGATGCGCTTTTATAGTTGAAGATCATTTTTAGAAAATTATTTATTTTCCCCACTTTAAAATATTACAAAATTTCTATTAGGTATCCTAATATCATTATGCCTGTCGCTGTAAGTAAGAAAATACCAATTATTTTCCATTTTATGAAAATTTCGGACCCCCTTGGCCTACAAAACCAATTTTCCCCTTTTCTTTATCAAAAATTGTTGATTTTCGGAAGTCTTTCGGTTATAAATTTGTACCAGTCTATTGTTTATCTATAATAATAATAATAATAAAAAGACGTGTGTGTGTGTGTGTGTGTGTGTGTGTGTGTGTTCCAGCCATCAGCCATAACTCCAAAATGGAAGCAGTTACAAACATGAAACTTCACACACATATTGATTAGGTCCCGAGGTTGTGCACGTGGGTGTTAATAAATTAAATAATTAATTTTAAAACATTAAATGACGTCATCAAGATCATTACGAAACCTATGGTAAAAATTATTGAATACCCGGTTAGTTTCATTGAATGCCAGGTTAGGTCATCTGTACGCCCTTGACGATTAGTTAGGTTAAGTCGTGATATTTTCGTTGGCTTCAACGAAAATATCATGACTTAACCTAACCAATCGTCAAGGGTGTAAAATTAACCTAACCGGGCATTCAATTAACGTACCCTGGCATTCAATTAATCTAATCGGGCATTCAGTTGACCTAACCGGCCATTTAAATAACCTAATCGGGCATTCAGTTGAACTAACTGGGCATTCAATTAACCTAACTGGGCATTCAGTTTACCTAACCGGGCATATATATATATATATAGCGTTCAACATCCACCCCGGCAACGCCGGGTCGCTCCGCTAGTGTTTCCTAATTTTCAGTATTTTTGTTTCTGTGTGCAGGTGTTCTATTGGTGTTGTTTGAATGCATCCTGTAATGATACGAAGTACGTTGTTTTGTATTGTCTGTAAGGTGTTTATGTGTGTGTTTGAGATAATGGGTGCCCAGCATGTCTAGCATAGTCCATAACTGAGCGAATATATTGTTTGTATATGAGTGATGTTGTTTCCTGCTGGTGTCCAAAGTTTGTGCCTGTTAGTACCCTAAGCATGTTAAGTCTTGACGTACATTTGTTTTTAATGTCCTGAATGTGGTTTGCAAAAGCCATTGATGTGTTGTATGTGACCCCAATTATTTTGGTCCTGTGAGTGTGTGGAATGTTGGTGTTGTTTAGTGTAAGCTGTGGAGTTACCTGGTGTTCTTTTGTGTTGCTTGTTAGCAAGGTGATGGTTGATTTTGTGGGCGCTACTTTGAGTCTATTGTGTGTAAGCCAGACTTGCATACTGTTTATGTATGTTTGTAGGTTATTTGTAGCGGTGTCGATGTTGTTGTGGGTGGATGTTAGAGTGACGTCATCTGCATATGATGATAAGGTAAGCTTGTTATCTATGGGTGTTGGAATGTCATGCATGTATAAGTTGAAGAGTGTTGGTGAGAGAACAGAGCCTTGAGGGACCCCGTTCGGAAAAAGCTTGGTTTTGGATGACTTGCCATTAAATGTGACATGTGAGTATCTTCCTGAAAGATAGTTGCTCAGCCACCTTTTGGTGTTATTGTGCATGTTTGTGTTGAGTATTTTGTTTATGAGAGGGAAGCGTGGGATAGCATTAAATGCTTTACTAATGTCTATTGTTGCTAATAGTGTACGTTGAGCTGGTCATCTGGAGTTGATGCCATCCATGATGTGCTGCGTCAGGTTAGTGAGTAATGTCGTGGTTGAGTGGTGAAGTCTGAATCCATGTTGAGTAAGCGATAGTGGTATGCGTGGGTTGGTGATTTGTAAGATTAGTCTTTCTGTTACTTTGTAAGGTGTGCATAGTAAAGTAATGGGTCTAAGGAAGCTGGTTTTGTTGGATTTTTGTTTGGTTTGAGTAGTGTAATAATTTTACCTTGTTTCCATATGTCAGGAATAATACCGTGTTGGTATGAATATGTGCTGATATTTGTGAGAGCTAGTATTCCCTGTGGACCCAAGTGTTTAAGGTGTATGTTAGATATGTTGTCTAGTCCAGTAGCCTTCGAATTCTTAATGTTTTTGATGATCTTGGTGGTCTGGTCTGTATTGAAAGATGTAATGGTCGTGTCGAGTCTGTAGGTTTTCCTGTGTCTGGCTGTTTGTCTGTCTGCGTGTTTCTGGTTATTGTCTCTGTTTAAGTGACTTATCTTTGCGTAGTGACTAACTAGAATGTTAGCTTGTTGTGTATATGTTGGGATATTATTTTGGCTGCGACAGATAGCCACGTGTGAGGTGTGAATGCCGTTGTTAGAGTGGGTAATGCTGTTTCTAGTCTTGTATAGCCTGGATGTACAGTATATGTGGAGTGGTTTAGTGTTGTTATGAATTCCGTAAATGTTTCTGTTTGTTTTTCTTGGAGTTTGTTGTTTATTTGTGTGTTGAGCTGTTGTATCTGCTGTTTTATGGCTTCTGTGTGTGGTGTTTGTATGTTATGTTTGAGGTTGTTACGTTGCCTTATGAGGTGGGCTATTTCTCTAGTGTAATTTGGGTTGTATTTCCTAATGTTGCCCTTGGGTATGTATTTGTTTGCATTATTGATGATCTGATTAAATGTCTTGAGTGTTGTATTGATGTTTATGATGGGTGTGCTGTTTAATGTGGTGAATTGTTCCTCGGTCTGTATTTTGAACTGTTCCCAATCAGCTTTCTTGTAATTTCTGTAAGTGTGACTAAGGCTGTTGGGGCAGAGTGTAGAACGTGTTGTAATGATGATGGGCAGGTGGTCTGATGACAGTTGTTTTTCTGTTCTCCAGTGTGTATGTGTTGCTAGTGAGGGGAACAGAACGTTATAGGGGCTGTCCTTACAAAAGCACTTTCTGGAACAAACCCAGCAACTCATTAAGACCATTAAGACCTATGGAAACCCACTTGAAGATGACTATCCTGAACTTCTCATTTTGTACACTCGGGACTATGCAGATGATTCGGTTGTGTTATCAATGCGAAATATGCAGACTCTAGGTGAAGAACAACACCATCGTTTCACTGAAGAGGTTCTAGTTAACAGGGGAAAACTAATTAGTGCACCAATCAAGAAGAACTCACTACCTCTGTTGAAAAGTACAGGAGCAAAAACAAACAAAACTGCTAAAAAGCTGAAAGCAAGCATAAATGCTGCTGCCTTGTTTGATCATCTTTACATTGCCAATCAACATCGACAAGGGGATCCGTCTATATTCTTTGCCTATGAGAACTATAATTTTTCCCCTAGTCTGTCAGATTATGGGGAACTGAGGACAGGAAACAAGGCTGAACTGCTTAAATGTTTCAATTCTGAGGAGGGTAGTTCAGCAATAGTCAAAACTGCTGGTTGTATGATTATTGATGGAGGTCTTCTGGTACATATATTGCCTGTGACAGCTGCAACATTCTCAGAGTATGCAGACGCCACATTCATCCTTTATCTTCAAAGTCAATTGAAATCAGTGAATCGGCTCGCTGTAGTTTGAGACAGATACTTCGAATCAAGCATCAAGGCATCCACAAGAAACCGCAGGGGGAAGGGAGTTCGAGTGAAGGTTAGTCCGCAAACAAAAATACCCAAAAAGTGGAATGACCTCCTCAGAGATTCAAATAACAAAAAAGAACTGTTCTCACTACTTGCTATGCGGATCAGCGAAAGAAACTTTGAATGTGATAAAGATGTATGTATCACGGCTGATCACAATGTCACCCACAAAAGTTCCAAGCAACACATGAGGGATTCTTCACACGAAGAAGCGGATGTGGCATCATAGCGCATGTTTAACATACTCTCCAGAATGGCAGCACTGATGTCCTTGTTTTACTAATAGGGCATTTCAGTGATCTGCAGGTAACAAACCCAGATACAGAAATAACAGTCGCCTTTGGATGTGGGAAAGACTTCCGACTGTACAATGTCAAGGGCATAGCTGAAAAGCTGGGCTCTCCCTCTCTTCCAGTTTCACGGGATCAGACACTATATCATATTTTTTTGGCCGATCAAAAAAGACAGCATGGAACACTTGGAAGGCATATATGACAAGGCTACAAAGGCTTTCTTGTTCATGAAGCAAAACCCGTTCCATCACATTTCAACGGAGTTGGAGCAATTCAAGACATTGGAGCGACTTACGGTGCTCCTGTATGAAAAGTCAAGTCCCACTGAATTGGTGAATGAAGCAAGAAGAGAGCTATTCTGTCGAAAGGGTCGAGGCTTAGAGAATTTGCCTCCAACGCAGGTAATAAGTGTTTTTTTGTTGTATAGTGCATTATATAATTGCTGACAGAATTGAAGTAAAAATTCATTTGTGGGATAATAATAATAATAATAATAATAATAATAATAATAATAATAATAATAACAATAATAATAATAATAATAATAATAATAATAATAATAAATGTTTTCCTCTCAGGACGCCCTGCTACAGCACTGCAAACGAGCTGCATATCAGGGTGGGATATGGACTTCCTGTACAGATGCAACAGAGCTTCCCTCGCCACACCTGTGGGGATGGAAGAAAGATGAACAACTGATGTGGTCACTCGACTGGATGACGAGACCTGATGCTGCAAAGGCCTGCAATGTCTAACTTATCAGATGGCAATGTGCCGGCTGAGGGTGTATGAAGCGGTCTGGGTAAACTGTGGAGTAGTCTGCGGGGGTGGGCTGTGGATAAGTTGCCATGAAGCAGGTGCATTATTGACATGTCAGCTGATGAAGTGAATATGAGCAATTGAGGATTGTTCCTGACACGACCTTACCGGTGGGAGTGTGCATTTGGGTATAAAAAAAATCTAAATCTGGCGGCCATTTTGGAAATGTTGCATAAGGGGCCATTTAAAAATTATGTAACGCTTTTTTTCACCAAAATTTATATCCTACCCGACCCCCATAACACACTGTTACACCAATCCAACCACCCCTTAAAAATTATGTAACACCAACACTACCCCTCCCCCTCACATCGCCCTATAAAATGTTATTTCAATAAATTGTTACTTTTCTTTCACCAAAAACTTGTTGCTCATCACTTGCTCAAAACACCTTTTTAGGCATCATAATAATTTGTTACTCTCACCTATATTATATACAAGACACGTACTCAAATTACATATCTTGTCATTTCCCAGTTTTATGCATCTGTGGTGATGAAGTGTTATGTAACACTTGAGGTGACACCCCACAACTCCATGTAACACACTGTAACACCAGGCCTAACACCTCCACCTCCCACCCCTTCTGCGTTACATAATTTTTGAATGGCTCCTAATTCAGGAAATCATGTTTTAATTTTTGATCCGTTAATAAAATCAACGTAAACTTATTTAAGTACAAACTCTGAAAGTTTGATGTTTTTGTCCAGCAAGTAACAGTACCACTGGTTTCTATCGCTAAGGAAATTCACAATTAGGAGATTAAATGGATTAAAGGGGATCAAGAAAATGCCTCGGAATAATTTTTCCTTTTCCTCGTGGGTTTGCATTGTCCATTTATTTCACGTGTTTAATTGTGAAATTTATCCTATACCTATATACTGTACATATATGGATTTTTTAACTAATATATTTATATATTAGTTAAAAATCCCAATTTCGCAGACGAAAGTGGTGCAAGAAAACTTTAAAAAGAGTGGTATCGAACTATAATTTGATTTAAATTTGGATCGATGTAAAAATGACTTATTTCATTGTTGAAACTAGCAATATTTTCAATTAAAACTGACCCAATCAATTTTCTCTTATTTTTATATTCTATGTTTACATGAAGAGTCAAATTATTAATATCGACTGAATGAATTGAAATAGTCTCGCAATTAAAACAAAGCAATGAAATTGACTGTCTATGTGTTATTTTGTGTTCAGTTCATATTAAACCAAATACAATAGCATTAATAAATGCAAAGCGGGCACGGGTATATCATTGAAAGATATAGATTAACAGTTAAGATGATTACGACTAACAGAAAATAATTTCAATTGTAAAATTGCATCATTAAACGCTTTTTTCATTTAAAAAAAAAAATAGTCTGTCTGGTTTTACATATTTCGTAATTTTCGCTGGAAAAATAAATGTCGATTTTCCACGTAGGCTGATTTTTTTTGCAAAGCATCGAGACCCCGCCTTTGAGCACTTCCCGAGTTCCAAGGCTGAGAATCTCTGTTTGAGGATGTCTAATACCGTATTTTCTACTCCTCTTTTCGATGGTTAGAACTAGAAGCGATGAGGGAAAAGAAAATATGCCATATTCAATATCCGAAGCATACTATAAATTAATAGGTTATTTTAACGTACTTATTGATATGCAATTAAAAAACGTCGGAAGAGAAATTGATTGTACATCGTACTGTACATACACGCAATACGCAACAGTAATTACTGAGCTTACCTTTTTACGATTACCACAGTACCTATTTAATTTAGTAGTATGAGAAACAGTGCTTAAAAATAATATATAATTAGTCGTAATTTTTCTGATAAATATCTATACAATAAATACGGTTGTTTACAATTCCAAACTGTTCAAATTTAGAACACTGCCACATGATGACTATCATTCGTCGCTACAGTATGTATTCGATGCTGGAACTTCATTAGAGCATTAGTAAGATGATCTTGCGGGATGGATCCAATAAACTCTGATTCTTTGACAGAATTCTGCCAGATACCTGGGTTTGTCATGATACACAAGTGTTTTAACATTAAAGATTAAAGAGATTAAGAAAAGTTCACTGTTTAGTACAACTTTTCACCCCTCAGTGCCAGTGCCATCCCTCAACCCCCACTCCTCTCACCTGGAAAACTCCGTTTTTTGCCCTCATACTACCGGTTTTGACGTAAACACACGGAATAGTTTGTAGAGTGTTCTGGCGATAGCATTAATTCAACATGCAGACCTTCAAGTCAAAATAATTACAAACTCATTACGGAAGTTACTCAACATTTTCTTACTATATAAAATAATTTTTTTAATTTAAATTACCAGAAAATTTAGGAGATAAAACTAATGAGGATTACATCTGAAAAAAAGGCAACTTCTGCGATTACAATTAACTTAGAAATACATAAGGTATATGCGCAGTCGAGTATAAAATATTGCCTTTTATTTGATTAAAGAAAGGATTTTATTTTACACGAGTAAAATGGGTTAAAAATAGGAAAAGAACATGTTTATAATGAATAGTTTTTCTATAATGAATAATGAATGTTTATAATGAATAATTTATCTATAATGAATAATGAATGTTTATAATGAATAATTTATCTATAATGAATAATGAATGTTTATAATGAATAATTTATCTATAATGAATAATGAATATTTATAATGAATAGTTTTTCTATAATGAATAATGAATATTTATAATGAATAAATATTTCACAATAAACGAAAGGAAATAATAAATAATTATTTGACTCAAAATACGATTGCAGTTTCGGAAGAAGGTTCGCCTCCAGACATAAAATTTCTAAAAACCATAAAAAAATACGAATTAGTAATTTTTTCCCCAAGTTTTATTACTGTCACAATTAACAAAATATTGGAACGAAAATAAAATATTACCAGTTAGTAATTTTTTATGTTTTTTACAAATTTTATTTGCAGGTGAACTTTTTCCGAAATTTTATGTTGTGAAATGCAACCCTTCATTCAGGGCGAGGGTAGTTTACTATCTCTCTCTCTCTCTCTCTCTCTCTCTCTCTCTCTATATATATATATATATATATATATATATGCAGATATGATGTCGATGATGAAGCAAGAATGGAAGTTAAATAGCACAAAAGGTGTATGAATGTTTCAATGTAATTACCATATCTTTTAATTGGCTTTGGGGTAACCTACTGAATGTGATATAGCGGTGCACATTTTGTTTCACATTTCCTCACACACACACAACACACACACACACACACACACACACACACGCTTTAGGCGAGTTTGAACGAGGGCTCAAAATCGACCTGCAGTCTATATATATATATATATATATATATATATATATATATATATATCCAGAGCTGGGCATTTGCGGCATATTTTGCGGTACTGCGGTATTGCGGTACTACCGCAAACCGCAAACCGGAACCGCATAACGCAGTACCGCAAAGGATCGCTGAAAGTACCGCAGTACCGCTACCGCATTCAAATTTCCGCGTACCGGTTTCGTGCCGGTTTGGTAGTTTGGTAGTACCGCAGTACCGCAGTACCGCAAAATATGCCGCAAATGCCCAGCTCTGTATATATCGTCATGCGACGTGCTTTTTGGGGTTCAGTTTTTTTTAAACATCGCCTCCATTTTTTTTTTTAGTTTTTTAATGTTGCTCAAAAGTAATTTTATTTTTTAAAGTATAAATGTAAAGATGATCAAATAATGCCAAAAAAAATCCCTTCTTTTGACATACTGATTACTGTATCTTAAAATCACATCACCTCTTACTGTTAAAGATACTGTATTTTACAGTAATTATCTCATACCACTAAAATAAGTAGGTACTGTGGTGATGATCAAAAGCTAAGTACAGTAATTACTGTTGCATATTGCGTGTATGTACAGTATAATTTACAATTAATTTCTCTACCGACATATTTTAATTGCGTATCAATAAGTACCAGTACGTTAATATAACCTATTATGGTATGCTTGAAATTTTTAATATGGCATATTTCCCTCTCCCCTCATTGTTGCTAACTATTAAGAAGAAAAGTTGAAAATACGGTATCAGATATCCTCAAGGGCAGTGTTTCTCAATTTGGGGGTCGCAGGAAGTTCTCAGGAGGGCCCAGCGCATGAAAAAGAAATTAGCTTACCCGGAAAATCGAATTTTTTACTTTTCCGCGAAAATTACAAAAAACAAAACAAAAAATTGTCAAATCAGACAAACTATTTTCTTAAGTGGGAAACTTGTGTAATGTTACGGTTTTGCAGTTGAAATTATGTTCTATTAATCGTAATCTTAAACGTTGGTCTTTCAATGAGATATCTGTACCTTTTTTGTATTTATTAATCTTCTTATAATCAGTTCAATAAACTAAACAAACACAAACAGTCAACTTCATTTATATGCTTTAATTGGAACCATTGATGAGAAGACCAATTTGCGTAAGAATGAGGATGTGAATGGAATTATCATAAAACTTCCAGTGGTTCAGACGCCGGTTCTGGATACTCACTTTTTCGCGCTATGCACAATGTACACGAGTCTCCTTTTGACGTGAATGACAACTGGAAGGTCTTTTCAAAAGAATGTTCAATCAATTTATCCCTTAAATTTCCTGCAAGTTTGACTGTTTCTACGATTCTACCACCCCTTCATTGAACGGATTAAATATCCACAGCTTACCAAGCTTTTCATCGTCACGTGGGAGATAGTTTGCGAGCTGTTTCTGCAATTGAATTTTGGTCTGAAATGTAAAAAAAAAGAAAAAAAAGAGTCTGAAAAAGTTATTAAGCCTATGCTGTACCCTGTAGCTCTAAGTTTAACTAAAAGGAAAGTCTATCGTACGTGTTTAAAATACACATACATAATATTTTTTGCCTACAACATATAGACAGTAATCTATTGAATCTATATATCTATTTTCTATGTAAATTTTTTCTACTAGATGGGGTAAAAGACAAAAACAGCAAAAAAGTTTTTTTTTTACAAAAAAAAAGCAAAAACCAGTTTTTTTGGCGACTCTCTCTCTCTCTCTCTCTCTCTCTCTCTCTCCATCTATTATAAATCCAATGGGGCACTTGTGAGAGTAACAAAACATGTGTGTGTGTGTGTGTGTGTGTGTGTGTGTGTGTGTGTGTGTGTCTCGTGCTGCATTTTTGTTCACGGTATCAACCTGTTTTGTCACCCATTTTTCATTTTTAGGGGATGGGTTATAGTGTAATAATATAACTGGTTTTTATTTTTAACTTGTATTCGCGCGAAGTATTGTATATGAGGGGCGTTCGCCCTTGGCCCCTCCTTCCTGCATAAAAAAAAGAAGTAAATTAATTATCCGTTATATAAAAAGAGTTTTAAATTTCAGACAAAAAAAATAAAATTTGAAAACCAGGAAATTAAACATGAACGATTTGATGTCGAAATAAATGTGAATTACCGAATACCTCAAACTTCGTCGTGAATTTGCATCGGTAAACAGTTGAAGTTCGTCAATTTCGATCGGTTTTTTTTCACATTTTTTAAAAAACCGACGAATCTCCGAATATGGACGACGGATTGCTAAACTATAAATAGTTAAAGATTGACGACGAATCTGCGAAACTACGAAATTCGAAACGACGAATTTGGAGGTCTAAGGGAATACTAAATAAATAAATAAATAAATATATAATAAATAAAATTTAATTAATGGGCGAATGAACAGAAGATGAAATTGAATATGTAAATAAAGCCTCAATTTTCCACTCGATTTTCCATTTTCCATTTCACTAGAATTAATTGCAATTAATAACGTATATTTTGAACGTCAGATAATATTTGAGGAATGAAAAAAAGAGTGAAAAATTATCACGAGAACATGAAATATCGTATCAAATTACGCGCTAAATTCGAAGATCACATCACGTATTTTGCCATGAAAACTGGGGATTTTCTTTAGATTTTAAATGAGAAAGACCTTCGTAAGCTTTCCAAATTAATTAACGTGCGAAGATAAGCGCAAAGGTCCCTCTATAAAAACTAATTTGGTGAGCATGCAGCCGTTTTTAACCGGTTTTCGAATAAATGGTCACATTATTATTTGCGATCACTCTTAAGATATTATTACGAGCAGTGGACAACTATCACATATTTCTGTTTTTTCATCAAGTACAAATTTATAATTTCTCAGAAATCTCCGTAGCAACATCTGGCTGCCAGGCAAACCCTAAATTATTTTGCGTCCTCTACAGATTTTGCATTATAATCTATAATTAACTTCTTACATATAACGCAGGTTGCTTACACTACACGGTGTGTGTGTGTGTGTGTGTGTGGTGTGTGTGTGTGTGTGGTGTGTTCGTCTAAAGCTATTCATGTCTGATAAAACCCCCAGAAACAATTAAACTTTCGGTTGTAAAAACCAATAAATCTGTCTTTAAATAACTTCACTTCATGAAAGTTACAAACTTCCACAATTATCATTTCCTTCACAATTTAAAATTTTGTGAATACATTTGTGAAAATTGAAAATTTGGTTTAGGACACGTCAGAAGAAGCAATTTCAAATTCGGTTTATTGTTTCGCTTGAAATAATTTTGGTTCCGGAAGTTGGATGCTCCATTTCCCATTTTCAATCTTTGTGGATGTTCAAGAAAGCAAATTTTGCGAAATTTTAAATTAATTTTAGATAAATATTTTTTATTTCATGACTCACTTCACAGCCATTTCCCACAAGGAAAGAAGAAAAAATTATTTCAAGGCCTTCCGTGTATTCAGCAATACACCTCGTCAGGGAATGAAGGGAGTAGTCGAGATGACGAAAATATCATATATACATATGTACAACAGAACGAGAAATAAAAGAGATTAGCACTTGGTTAACAAGCGTTGATTAAAGACGAAAGACATTTTAACAAGATATTGTCAATTTTATACATTCCCGCACAGTTATTGAAGTTATTTTTAAAATGGATAAATTCACATTCTAGAATATTCCTTTCAATTATATCTGTGCTTTTAACGAGGGCTTTAGAACTATCCTACTTGACACAATGAATACATATGGTACATATGTACATATGGTTTAACAATACATTAGAATTATTTGCTGTTCTACACGCATATTTATACTGTTTTATCCTGATATCTAAAGTTTTTCCCGTTTGACCTATATATACTGAGTTACATTGTGTACATCCGATCGAATACAGCGAATAATGCAGTTGGTTGTGTGTATTCGATCGTATGTAAGCAATGTAACTCAGTCATTGTATACAATGTAACTCAGTATATATAGGTAAAACGGGAAAAACTTTAGATATCTGAGTAAAACAGCATAAATATTTGTGTAGAACAGCAAATAATTCTAATGTATTGTTTGACCATATGTACAGATGAAATCATAGCATCAAGTGGGATAGTTCTAAAGCGCTCGTTGCATTCATCCACTTAAAAAATAATTTTAATAACAGTGAAGGAATGTATAAAATTGACAATATCTTGTTAAAATGTATTTTGCCTCTAATTAACTCTTGTTAACCAAGTGCTATTTTTTTATTTCTTATATATATATATATATATATATATATATAATATTATATATAAACCTTTGGTTAGGTGAAAGTTCTAAGCTCCGCCCACTGTAAGACCAGCAACGTGAGTCATGCTACTATCTGTGATTCCCTGCGTGGTCAGTCGACTGCAGTAAGCCCTTGAGATCAGACGTGTATTCGCCAGCGTAGAAGAAAAAAAGGAGATCAGACGTGTATTCAAATGGCTACCTTTAATATTGCTTGTACAACGTTTATGAAATGGTATTCAGCAAAGTGCCAGGATGTGGTGGATACCGAAAAACTTCCTATTCCCACCTCCTATGCCTCTTTTAAAACCACATTGGATTGTGCGAAGTTGCAAGATGTAAAAATACTCTACGGATGTTCTGGTGAGACCGTTGAAGGCTTTCGTTGCACAGACGATGTGCGAAGTATGCTGTAGAGCTAAACTTTATAAAGTCTCACATATACCGTGAAGTAAAAGAAACAACGCGTGCAGAAGAGAAGCAGCAGGTATGGATAATGAGTCTTGCGGATGGGTGGTGTGACAAGCGGTATTACGTCGTTACACCATGTCGATTACACATACCCTACGACTGAAAATGTGAATCTCGTGATCATGGACAATCTTAAGTATTTTTATCACTATATTAAAGTATATCATGATGAGGTTCGTAGTGAGGTTGTGGCTAGTGCCCTGCGTGAGTTTTTAACAGACTTTAGAGTCGAGTATCGTTTGATGGGGAGAAAGAAAAAATATGAGCATATGTTCCTCTCAAATAGTGCGCCGGAGTGTGAAGATGTTTAGTAAAACAAATGTGCCTAGTTCGTGAAAATTATCCTGAGGGAAACTGTCTGGTGCGTAGTCTGGTAGTGATAAAACCGAAATTAATTCTTGTAGCGGAAAAACACCTACCCAATATGTACAACAATTCGATTATGGTGCGACTCGCGGATCATACGAGTTCGAACAAGCCCATTCACGTATCATCGAGTCAGCCGCCCATCGAACCGTTCCTGCCTACCTGCGTGCCTCACACGGCTCATAGTTATCTCAGAGCTTGAACCGAGTAGACGTGCGCTCCTCGAATACGATGGAACTTCCTTTGAGCAGCATTCTCAACGCCTCGTACGATGTGTCCGTGACGAAATCGTTGCGCGTGTTCAGGCGTAAATCCGGTACCGTTCGCTATGTACTGGAAACGGAATGTAGGCAAACAAACAAACGGGTTTATTTAAGTGTCGAGGAGATGAATAGAATCTTCGTGATAGTTGAGAAGTGGAGTGAAGATCGTTATAAAATACCTGCTAACGTAGGTACAAGAAGAGAGCAGATTAGTGACGCACCCTCATACGCCGTTGTATGTACGTTGTGTATAAATAACGATCGGCCGTGCATTGATATACGGCTGATGTGGAGGAATGCTTCTGATAATAACGCTCTTGTTCCTACGCGACACCGTTTCATCCTCGACAGAATGTTTGAAATCGTCGGATTCCGCAAGCTGAAACCTATATTAGACGCGCGTGTTACGGATATGCTTTATTTTGATACAGTACTTGAATACGCATACACCGCTCTGCTCGATGGGTTTACCGAGTGTAGGGCTGAACAAGGTGAGAATGGTCTAGAGCTGGACGTTTATTTAAAAAGTTTAGACTCTTTGAAATACCATGAACTTTGGTACAAAGCAATTGATCGGTACAAGGCTGAGCTCACCTACACCGTTCACCCTGAAGAACTATTTCTTTATATAACGCGCAGTTGTCGCAACGATTTAGAAGATTATTTCAATTGCCGCTATGTTGAGTGAAGACGAGTTCACGATTGAAAAGCTCGGGTCGGTAGAAATAAACCCTCGATTGGAAAAGCGTGTTTATAAACTTGTGTTTAATAATGCAGCTAACGATGAACTCTTTGTGCGTGCTTTTGATTGTATTCTAGACGTATTTAAAGATGACTTACCAACCGGTTGTAAAGTGGGAACAAAAATAGTACTGAACGATATGAAAGCCCTTCATATCGTGTACAGGTTTCCCTCTACTTAAAGCGGTGAAATATTATTAAACCGCATATACTGGGTAATGCAGAGCAATAATGATGTAATTGTAAACTCGATTAAGTGCGAGTTTAGTATTTTGAAAAAAAGTGAAATGTATATATATATTTAACATATTTGTGTGATATTTCTCCTGTACTGTTATATTGAAGGATTATATGCATATTCCTCATTTCTATTATTATTGATCATTCAAATGTATATTTATTTCTATATATCTCCATAATTGTGTGTGTGTGGTGTGGTGTGTGTGTGTGTGTGTGTGTGTGTATTTCTCCTGTACTGTTATATTGACGGATTATATGCATATTCCTCATTTCTATTATTATTGATCATTCAAATGTATATTTATTTTCTATATATTTATAATAAACAGAATGATGCAATGTTGTTTTACTTAATTCTTTTGGTTAATTATATCATGTTACGCCTTCTAAACCTACTAGCGGAATTCTAAACCAACTTTTAAGAAAATAAATGGTACAATCTGGCAACTGTGTACCTGAGCAATGGTATCTGGCAACTCTCCATAATAATGTATACAATGGTATCTGGCACCTCTTCTGAAGGCTCCACGCGCCACAGATCTTATAGACAATGCAGGTCCTGTATATGAGCTTTAATTATCTCGATGAAATAGTGAGCAATCATTCCCTGACGAGATGTATTTCTGAATCCACGTTAAACTGTAGGTCTAAGGTCGGTGAAAAGCTTTCCAATTCGGCGAGAAAGAGTCAATTACACTAGGGAACAACATTTTTGTTTCTTGAAAACTATTTGGTGTTTCTTATAGAACTTTTGATGCTGATTCCAAATATGGTTTCAGAATGTTTCTATCACCCATAGTTTTCGAGAAAATAATATTTCCATTTACTCAGAGTTTTCCCAAAATATTAGTTAAAATTAAGTGTACTAATTTAGTTTTACTTTCTTTTTTCCAGGTTAACTATATTTAATAGTATTTTTTGCATTAAAAAATATAGCTATTTAAACAAACAGATTTTTAATAAAAAGAAAGAATTTTTTTTCAAGTTTTGCTCAAATTTTAAAATTTTTCATAGTAGAAAAAATTGGTTTTTCATTCCAAAAAGTTTTCCGTGATTTCAATAATTTTCCGCCAGCATGAATCGAAACTGTATTAATCCCAGAGATACATTTTGCTACGTATGTGGAGAACTGACCATAATGGCACAGAGGAAGACGATGGCCCCACTCGTGAAGAAGGCTTACGAACTTTATTTTGGATGTAAGGTAGGCGACCAAGACAAATCCTGGGCACCTCATATCTCATGCATTTCCTGTGCCGTCACTCTTAGGGGTTGGATTAAACTCACTGAGTGGTGGCCAACCGCGGCGCATTGCGCCAAAGGTGGCGCATCAAGTACTTTGAAGTGGCGCATCGAGGTCTAGTATGAATTGTGCTAAATTTTCACTTCTAACACTAAATATTAAAAATCAAAGATTTAAGCAGTTAAGATGTAGTTAACTAAAAATTAAGGTAAATATTTTTCACATTATATTTCTATTTAAGGAAAATATTATATTATATTTTTTTTATTTTTACTTGCAAGTTACAGTATTATAAGAATCGGAGTGAAGAGAGGTTTTGCTCGAGTTGACTGGAAGAAAGGTAAAATTATGGTCAAAAAAGGCCTCTGGGCAATCAGGTGTGATTCGATTTGACCCAGATTCTCCGGTGGAGAAGGGGCGAACGCAACATTTTCGAATTATGCCACAAAATGCAGTTAAAGTTTGTAAACTTTAAACCTTTGTATTTTTCCGGTTTATTGAAATGTTGTATGAATTTGAACACGTATTTGAGTAAAATATTGTTGTGTAATATGTCGATATAATAAAACGCCAAGAAATTTTACAATATTATTTATTGATAGCTTCTGATGTTAACTGGTGTAATCCATTATTTGGTCCTCTTCGTCGAATGTTGTATTACCTGCTTCAACTGTTTCGGTTTCTTCCAGTTCCTTTAACAATCTTGTATAATAGTTCACTGCAGTTGCAGGCATTGGGTCTGATAATTCTTTGAGATCTTTTATTTTTTCCTTAGTTATTGGCAGCAATTGGGAATACTTTGGTGGTTGCAGTGTCTGCTGGGCTAGATTGAATAAACTGACACTGTAGGATTTTTTCCCTTTCTGCAGTCTGACGGGATGGCTATTATCTGGGGTTGTGCGGTATGCAGTAGATATTACGTAGCCTTCTTTGTGTTGAAAGTCAAATATTAACTTTCTTGCATCTGTAAATTTAGTAGTTGTTGATCTCCTAATGACAATGCACGTTTTTAGGACGTCAAAATCGAGAAAATCAGCCTGTTTCATTTCTACAACTAGGAGGCGCTGCGAAACGGCTGTAGTTATGGCCGTAACATAATCTTTTTTGGTGTAAATAATATTGCTGTAATTATTTTTTATATTTTGTTCAATTTGGCCAAATTGAGCATCACAGGGCATTGTCGAGTGACCAGAAAGTAGATAGATGTGTTCAATGTGAAGCAATGATGCGGAGTGAATTTCTCTGAGATACATTAAAACTAAATTAATATTTTTGTTCTGCCCAGCGCAGTTATCTGAAAATACATACAAATGCTTAATAACTTCACTATTGCAATTATTTCTAATCCAGTGATAAATGCAACTTGCAACTTCAATACTCCCCCTTTTTGCAGTTACTTCATCCCATACGTACATGGTAGGTTGGTTGCTCTTAATGTTGGAGATACTCAGGTTGTATGTCCATAACTTACGTTTATAATAGGCTATACCAGAGCTCAACCTTGGAGTTGGCAGTGTTTGTTGCAAGTCTACACAGATTGCTTGCACACTAGGGTCATCATTTGATTTGAATGAGTTCATCAACTTTCTAGCTTCGCTGGCTATACTCTTGTGAAATTCCAAGCTTTGCTTAGTAGAATTCTTCAATTCCTCATCACGTGCATTTTCAATAGCAACTTTAAATTTGTCACAGGTCGTGCAGGTATCAGACTTTGGTGGACAAAAATGTATATTGTATTGAGACGTGAAAATTCTCCTGTAGTAATCAATGCTTACAATCTTTTCTTCGGGATAATTACTAAACATCCAAACATTATAGGCACTATACAAACTCTTCACTGAATTAATAGGACCTGAAGCTAAGAATATTCTATTAGGAGAATGGGCTCGTGAGTAATGACTCGTAAAAGTAGGTAACATTTCAATGTGTTCCTTTACTCTTTCAAGCCTCACTTCATCAATTCTATTTGTTGGTATATTCTTTCCTCTTAAATCCTTCTCAAGAACACCTAGTTCACTTTGTTTTCTTACAGCATTCCGTACGCGTTTTTCTGTGAGACCATGAATATTAAGAAATGCTTTTCTACAGATTTGATGCACCACACCGTCAGACATTACTGTATACTTAAAAGTAATGTTTCTTCGACTTACATCTTGTTTGGTGTATCTTCGTTTAACAGTACCTCTAGAAACAAATCGCTGTATGTAGCCATTCTGTTCATCAAAACAATCAATCTGCCAAAAAGCATCAAATATTTTTGAAACTCCTTGCAAATTCCCAACTTTAGCGAAACACAAATCTTTGCAAGTACAGGGTGGTCCTATAACACGTTTACTAACAATTTTGTTCGTATAACAGCTTTTATACACCTGTCCAGTATTTCTCTTACACTTCATTTTCTGTCTTTTCCAATTTTGTATGTTCTTAGTTCTCTTTCGGCCAACCATAGTAGAAGGGCAATTTTCAATTCCATTTTGAACCATTACAGATTCATTTTCAGACATAATACAAATGAAACTTCACAACAAATTCGCTGACACAACAAACATCGCACACCGGACAAACTATAGATAATGAGGTGGCTATTCGTCTCTACACCACCTGAACTCCTCGATGAACCTATCTCGCTAGTTTATCACCTGTCTTTAAACCTAAATTTTACCGTGAAAGAGTGCAGACTAACATCTAATTTTTTGCATAGGTAAAGCAAAGGTTTTAAAGGATAATTATACGACAGAAAACTCATTTTTCGAATTTTGTGGCGTTCGCCCCTTCTCCACCGAACGCGTCATATATATATATATATATAAGGATTGACAAAATATACGTTTGGCATTTTTTTTCTGATTTTCATTCACATGATATGTACAGAGGCGTGTGTGTGTGCGTGTGCGTGTGTGCACGAGTTGTTCATTCGTTTATATATACAAACACAGATGGGGTGAGGAGATTGGGGGGAATGGTCGACCGTGTGTTTTGGTTAATGTTTTAATTCACTTTAAGGTGAAAATCCATTTATATATATATATATATATATATATATTATATAAGGAATGACAAAATTAAATAGACACGGTTATTATGATTCTATATATATATATATTATATATATATACAAACACAGATGGGGCGAGGAGATTGGGGGGAATGGACGAGCCTGAATACATGGCGCTCTCTGGCAACTCAACCGGATTAGAGGTCTATAAAAGAGTGAGAAGCTGATGACGGAGTCATTCAAGCTCGGCTCCCAGCCGAGCAAGGACCTTTGGTCCTTTCTCTTTCTGGCCCTTTGGGAAAACCCCTTAGAGACCTCTTAGGTTAGGTAAACGAAAATAGCTTGGGGGAGAACTCCGCCTACAAGTTGCATGCCCTTGCAATCAAAGGCCACTACTCTCTCTCTCTCTCTCTCTCCCCCTTCAGGTGTACCCCTCCCCCCCTTGGCTCCTTCTAAGCCAACTGGCTGATTAGGAGCCTATAAGACAACGCCTACTCGGCTGAAGTCTTAATATGCACTTGGCTCCTGCCAGGTGAACACCTCTTCTCTTTTCTCTCCTTTCTCTTGGGGGATAACGCCGCCTCCAAGTTTCATGACCCCTTGTTGCACCTGCAGCATCCCCACCCCCCTTTGGGGGGATTTGTTTGCAACACCCCCCTTTTGCAACATATTGCATAACACACCACCCCCTTTGCAACACCCCACTCCCTTTGCGACATTGCAACATTACGTAATAAATTGCAACATTCCTGCACTCTTACCTTTTTCGGCTATACTACTGTCGTAAAACAAGGCTTTCGTTTACCGACTTGGTCGTCGGAACGGAACCCGGTCGTTAACCGGGGGATGGCTGTATATATATGCGCCTCGGTGGTGTAGTGGTTAGCGTCACTGACTACGAATCCATCGGCCCCGGGATCGAGAACCGATGACGGCAAGCGACGTGCAGCAAAACCCAGCTGTTCATCCTTCCACACAATAAAAAAATTGGTTGGTAAATGACTGGGTACCCTGGGTAGCCTCGTGGTTAAGACGCTGTGCTGCTAGTGGGGTCGTCATTCGGATTCCACGTTAAATTGTAGATCTAAAGTGGAGTGACAAGCTTGACCTTCGTCAGAATGAACAATTCTGGCGGAAGCAAAACCAAGGGTAACCATGGTTATATATATATATTATATATATATATATATATATATATATTATATTAATAGATATGATAGATCGATTTAAGCAGCAATTTTTACGTTTTTTGCTTATCATCGAATAAAAGGTAAAATTGAAGTTTATTTTTCTAAAGTGAGAACGACAACGACAATGTTCCATCACGTTTTTTACATATTTACTAATTATAGCACTTGATAAGGGAATTTTTCCCGAAACGTTGGGTTCACCAACGCTTAAAAATGTTTTTCCTGCAATAATTTAATAAGAAACATTGTTTTATTTTAAGAAATAATAATAATGATAATTATTATTATCATATATTAAACCATCTTATTACGTTGACTTTATGTTGCGTCTCGGTGGTGTAGTGGTTAGCGTCGCTGACTACGAATTCATCGGCACCGCGTTCGAGACCCAGTGACTGCAGCCAGCGCGCATCAAAACCCAGCTGTTCATCCTTCCACAAAATAAAGAAAGTGGTTGATAGATAAATGAGTACCCTGGGTGGGCTAGATGCTGTGCTGCTGGTGGGGCGTGGTTCGGATTCCACGTTAAACTGTAGGTCTAACGTGGAGTGAAAAGCGTGACCTTCGTCAGAATCAACAATTCGGGCGGAAGCTAACCAAAGGCTAATTATTATTTCATGTTATTTCATTGGGTTAAGTATATATTGAAAGTGTTTTATTTGAATCGTGGTACAATAACGTAATGCTCTTATTTCTATAAACTTTACTAATGCATTAATTCTCTTAATCAAACATAAAAATCATTAGAGCAAACATTAATTAATGAAATAGAACCAAACGTAAAATAAATGAAGGAATAATTATTTTAGCATCCAATTATATTCATCAACAAAATTACTTTTAAAATAGTGTACTTTCAAAAAAGACATTTTCGATTATTAATAAATTCATTAATTAATCCAAAATGAAATATTGTACTATAAAAAATAATCTCTGATCATGTTATAGATTTATTTTACAATTTTTATTAATGAATTGAAGTATTTAATTATTTATTGTGAATATAACTAATCTTATCTGTATAATTCTGTATCTGCGTGTTGGACATGTTGATCGTCTGTCACAGCTGTAAAGAGGAGCTCTTTTGATCGTTTGAGGTCAAAATGTGGCTATTAATAGTGTTTCGTAAGTTCCGACGCTGCACAATGAGAAAAGAGAATACCTTTTCATTAGTAGTGTACCGATTAATCAACACCGGCACCGGCAGAATCGGCTTTTTTGCATCGTCATCGGCCAAATTTAGCCATCTCTCTCGCCGATTCTTTGACATTTTACAATTTTCATTACAAAACAAAATCTATATTTATAGAAAATTGAACAGACAAAAAACGCTATTTATGATAATTTATACTCATTTCAAAGTATAAATATATAAAAATATTTTACATTTACGAAAAAGGCAAAGCTTAATAAGTTAAGTTGCCCATAAATTTACATTTTCTCTAACTAGCTAATCTCTAAATATTATATTAATTTTATTTTTTTTATTAATTAACCTTTATTAATAATAAAATAAATACAGTAGTCTTTTTATAATTTACAATTTTTACAATGACATAAATAATTGTGAAGCTCGACTATTTATTTATTTATTTTTTATTTATTTATTTTTTTTTTTAATTTGGCCCTTAAGCTTTAGGCTTTACTGGGCTCTTATTAAAAATAAGCAGCTAGCCGTTATAAGTTAATAATAATAAAGTAAATAAATAAGTAAATAAGTATTATTAATAGTTAAAGCCTGTATTTCAATATTAAACAATATTAATGGACAATATTAAACATTATTAGTGGACCCTAATCCAAGATTTTTGTTAGTATCCCATTATTAATCGGGATTTTAACTTGGTTTTAAACAAATTTACATTCGCAATATTTTTTATATCGGCATGCAAGTCATTCCATAGTTTCAATCCAATGAAAATAGGTAGTTTTTGAGATGAAGACAATCTAAATTGAGGTATAACAATCTTTGATCTATTTCTGGTCTGATACGGGTGGATTTCTTGATGAGTTACAAAATATCTATTTACCCATTGCAAATTAATGATTTTGCTCTTACATTTGTAAATAAAAATAAAATGTGCCAGTTTGGTTATATCATTGAGCTTTAGTAGGTTTAGCTCTTTAAATAATGCACTAGAGTAATCAAGGAAATCAGCATCAGATAATAACCTTATTGCTCGTTTTTGGATGACAAAGATACCATTTAATGCGTTGTTAGCGGAGTTTCCCCAAACAAGGGTGCAGTATGTTATATAAGGAAGAACAAGAGTATGATAAAGAGTCAATAAAACTTGTTTAGGGACTACATTTCTAAGTTTAAACATTATAGCAACGCTCCTTGAAATCTTTTTCGCGATATAATTTACATGATCACTCCATTGCAAATTCTTATCTAGCATTACACCAAGAAATTTTGTTACAGTACACTCCTTTATGGTGATTTCATTAACATTGAGTTCATCAAGATATACATTTCTTTTATTAGTAAAAATCATGAAATTTGTTTTACTGGTATTTAGGAAGAGTTTATTGGTGGTCAACCATTTCATTACATTGATGAATTCTGAATGGAATATATTCTTAGCTGTATTAACATCTTTGCAAGAAAAGGAGAGAGTTTTATCATCTGCAAACATTATGAAGTTCAGTATATCAGATGAACGTGGAAGGTCATTTATATATAATAAAAATAACAGTGGACCCAGCACTGAGCCCTGTGGCACACCATGTTTGACAAGCGCTTTAGTAGAGCAAACCTTATTTACTGATACAAAATTATATCTATCGGACAAATAACTTTTAAACCAATCACTGATTGCCCCCCCTAAAGCCGTAACAATACAATTTATTAAGTAGAATATTATGGTCTATTACATCAAACGCCTTACTCAAATCCATAAATATTGACATCATTATTTCTTTGTTCTCCTTAGCTATATTTACATTTTCCATATTGTAATCTTCTATTCTATATTAATAATAATTCTATATTAAATTGTACTTTATAATTTAGGAGCTATTGAAGAATAGGGACCCCAGCCTTCTTTAGTTAGGCTTATAAGGCTAACTAACGAAAATATCACGACCTAACCTAACCAATCTAGGTTACCTGTACGCCCTTGACGATTGGTTAGGTTAGGTCATGATATTTTCGTTAGTTAGCCTTATAAAGCTAACTAAAGAAGGCTGGGGTCCCTATTCTTCAATAGCTCCATTATTTTATTATTTACTGAGTAATAAAACAACTCAACATCACTCTAGCTACGGTATATGAGTAACGAATTCTGGTAGTGTATATTGTGGAGTGAGGTAAGGAAAAGCATTTAAACAAATTTGAAATGTAAAAATATGAAAAGTAAGTGTTCACATTACATTAGTAAAATTTATGAAAGGAATTAATTTTTAAAATATAGGCAAAGAATCGGCATCGGCTCGGCACTTTTTTTATGGAATCGGCATTGGCAAAATTTTGGAATTGGTACATCACTACTTTCATAAAATACCTTAACTTATGATCTATTTATTACCTAAGAGAATATATTAAACTATTTAATGGAACTTCTATTAATATACTTGGCAGTGATATAAGGCTCACTCCACTTTCAATGTTTTTTCATATGTTAATCAAATTCATTTAAAATAATATATATATAATATATATATATATATATATATATATATATATATATATATATAACATGAACAGTTAACTAACCCGCCATAGCATTCTTCCGAGCCATCCAATAACAAAGCCTTCGAAATTATCGTCGTATCTACTGTAACTTTGGTAAATCGAATTGCGGTCTGTAGATGCGGTTTCGGTAAGGGAAGGCCTGGCAGAGGAAGGTGATGGCAATGACTATTATAAAAACCAAATAAAAGAGGCCCAGCTATTATTTATTAATTAAATATTAATTACGGCGGTCACAAGTAACTGATTAACCGCAGGATCTTTTCGGTTAGAAACACTATGAAAAAAACAAAAGAAAATAAGGTGCTACTGTAGTATGCGGTCTACCGTTAAGTTTCTACTGTAGTATGCGGCCTACCGTTAAGTTTCTACTGTAGTATGCGGTCTACCGTTAAGTTTCTACTGTAGTATGCGGTCTACCGTTCAAAATATTTAAAAGGAATTGAAAATGAATTGAAAGGAATTATAATTTAATTTACACAATTAAGGAATTATTAAAGAAGTTAAACATACTACTACCGCATACTTAACGGTAGACCGCATACTACAGTACGCCCTTGATGATTGGTTAGGTTAAGTCGTGATAGTTTCGTTAGTTTTAACGAAAATATCACGACTTAACCTAACCAATCGTCAAGGGCGTACAATTAACCTAATAATAAAATAATAAGAAGATAAGAAGCTATAATTAAAAGGTAGACCGCCGAATCGTAGGTAGACCGCCGAATCGTAGGTAGACCGCATACTACAGTAGCACCGGATTCTTTATCTCTGAATATTAAAATTTAAACCTTATAAATTCCTTCCCCAAAGCATTACCAGTAGGTCAGTTAGCGATTTCATTTCGGTAGATCAATGGAATTGAACCAGCGCACACGATTTCAAACTAATCTAAACTAGTGGAAGAGAGAAGCTATAAAAAATCCAAAACACACACGCACACACACAAACACACACACGCACGCACACACACACACACACACACACACACACACACACACAAACATATATATATATCAGGTGTCTCCAAAAATTTCCCTATTTCTAAATAAATGTTTTAAGTTACCAAAAAGGAATCTAGACACAAAGACAAATAGAATAGATACATAAAACAAAGGCGTTTATTAACTTTAACTGAACAACATGTTCAGTGTAATTGCCATTTTTTTCCTAACACAATATTCAACTTTACACAAATGTTTCGAATAATTTTTGGAAATAGCTCAGATGGGATGTTGTTGATTACCTTATAGACTTTGGTTTTTAGGTTTTCAAGTGTCTTAGGCTTGGTAGAACAGCTCCTGTCTTTTATGTAACCCCACAAAAAAAAGTCAGCGTGCGTTAGGTTAGGTGAGTATGGGAGCCATTCCACTGGCTCATGAAGGGTGATTAGTCGCTAGTAAAAATGTTTCGCCGAAAAGTTGCGAGTTTCACAAGCAATGTTTTCGAGGTGTTCCATCCTACTGAAACCATTTGAATCTGGGGTAATGCAGTTATTGCTTTTCTTTTCTTTCTTACAAACTAATTAGTTGTGGCAAGTAGAAATCGTGTAGCATCTGACGATATGAATTTTGCCTTACCATTACTGTTTTTCCAGTTTCATTCTCAAAGTAGTGGGGACCTACTACACCATACACCCAACAGCGACCCAAATGTTCAGTTCAGCAACAGTACGTGGAAGCTCTACTGGAGCGCCAGCATGACTTCCCCAGTAACGAAAGTTTTGCTTATTAATCTCCCTAGACAGATGCACATGGCACTGGTCAGTGAAGTCGAAGTGTTTCAAAACCTCAGGATCTTCTTCTAGCTTTGCTGACATCCATGTTGCGAACTTTCCAGTCGTTTTGTTTTTGGACATTAGTCAGTGAAGCTTGTGATTGAGTTTTGTAGGGAAAAGGGTTTAATTTGGTACGAAGTATGCGATGAACAGATGTTCGTGAAATACCTACTTCTGCTGACAAACGTCGAATTGACTTCTGCGGACTGCGCGCAATAATTTCATGAACCACATTTACTTGTTGCACAGTTCTTGTGGGTCATCACCTACCACTATTGCCCCTATGTTGATTGCTTATATTTAATGTAATTAAAGAGTTTAATTAAAGAGTTAAAGACTGGTTCTGCGTCAGGGGTAGATGACTTATTGAATGAGCACTTAAAATATGCAAATGACGTAGTATGTTTGCATATATCATTGCTCCTATCAGTCATGCTTGCTAATAGCTATATCCCTGCAGAGTTTATGAAGGTATATATCTTGCCCTGGTCAAAAATAAGTACGTAGACATTCTGTCCAGCAATAATTACAAGCCTATTGCTGTCGCTTCCTGCTTCTCGAAACTACTAGAAAAACTCTTGTTACTCCGATTAAATGATTTCCTATGGACATCTAATCAGTTTGGTTTTAAAAGGTCCCACTCAACTGACCTGTGTATCTATGTACTTAAAGAAACAATATCTAAATACATTGACAGTAATTCAACTATTTATAGCTGTTTCCTAGATATAAGTAAGGCATATGATAGGGTGAACCACAATATTTTATTTGCAAAACCAGAAGACATGAAGGTTCCCATGTACATATTAAATTTATTGAAATTTTGGTATTCCCACCAATCTTTCACCGTTAGGTGGGGCAATGTATTATCCGAGTGTTTTGGCTCCTCTTGCGGGGGGAGACAAGGCTCCTTGCTCTCCCCTATGCTGTTTAATGTGTATATCGACGAATTAATTGCTTCACTTAATGAGGCAACAGTGGGATGTTGTACAGATAACACAACGATAAATAACTTAGTTTATGCCGATGATATGGTGTTAATAAGTCCCTCTGTTAAAGGTCTGGATCGGCTACTAAAAGTCTGCGAAGTGTATTCGCACAAACATGATATTCTTTTTAATGTTACAAAAACTAAGGTTATGCAATTTCATCCTAAAAGCTGTAATCAGCCAGCTGATATAAGGTTTAAAATGAATGGTGAAGTAATTGAGGAAGTACAAGAGTTTAAGTATTTGGGTAAAACTATTACCCGCTCCTTGAGTGATGACTCGGATATAAGAAAACAATCTCGAAGCCTGTGTGCTAAAGCGAATATGACCATAAGGAACTTTCGATTCTGTACAAGTGCAGCTAAAGACACTCTCTTTCGTACTTTCTGCAGTAATATATACGGACAGCAACTGTGGGTGAATTATAAAAAAGGCTCTGGCAGAACCCTAAATTTGCTGTACAAAAGGTCTTTTAGACTCTTACATAAATTACCCCCGAGATGCTCAGTTTCGCAAATGTTTGCTACCCGCAATGTCCCGAGCTTCCCGGAGGTAACAAGACGTGCTCAATACAGTCTAATGCAAAAAATAAAAAATCAACCAACCCGATCATCCAAGCTATCCATGAGTTCTGCCATTTATCTTCTAAGCTATGGAATTCTTGATATGAAAACGTCTGTCTGTAGCTCCACTTAACTTCGACATTACAGTATATTTCTAATCAATTGTATATATTTCTATCCTTAGTATATGAACTGTCATTGTATTAAAAATATTTGTCATATGGACTATACTCTGCCAATAAACCTTTTCATTTTCATTTTCATTTTCATTAATGTGTTTGAAATTTTCTAACAATTCGTGATATTACCTTTTTATCGGGTGGATCTCTGCATCCATATTCTCTGCAAAAGTTCTGTTACACCTGCGTCACAGAATTTGTCACATGAACCCATTCAACGACCTTGATTTTTTGTTCCAGATGTAAACGCGGCATCACTGTATGAGGGTTCAGCCATATTGTTCCGTATACTATATGCGGAATAAAAAACCCCAACAATACATCCATTATAAAATAACGGGCAAATATAAATAGGAACTCTTTGGTACACCCTATATATATATATATATATATATATATATATATATATATATATATATATACACACAGGTTACACACACTGATGCAAACCCACAAGGAAAAAAAATTATTCCAAAGTCTTTCGTGTATCCAGCAGTGCACCTCGTCAGGGAATGGGTTTGCATCATTCAATCATTTCACGTATTTAATTGTGAAATTCATTCCATATACCTTTCAACCTTTCAAATGTTCTGTCCGATGATTTTTCATTTCACGAAGGTCAAGCTTGTCGCCCCTCCTCTCGAGTTGGCCTGGTGAAGTAGAGAGTTGGTTTCTTGTACTCTCCACCTCACACAGCCAGGTACGGCCGGCTCATATGGGACTGTTCTGAGCCAGGCGTCTAATCTTCTTTTGAAGATGTACACCGCAACAGCACTCGTGTTCCTGTTCTTTGGGCAGCTGATTAAACAGTCTTGGTCCTCTCACAACAAAACTATTTTCTTTCAGGGTTAAGGATGTTCCATGTCTAGCCTTTAATTTGGGAACACGACACAGTCTTCCTTTTCTACTTTCCACCGTTGTTTGGGGAGTTATAGGGTTCAGAGTAAGATTAGGGACAAGTTTCTCCATTATTTTCCAAGTGTAAATAATGGTGTATCTCTCTCTTCTCCTTTCCAGTGAATATAGATTTCATTCGCGTAACCTTTCCCAGTAATTTAGTTCTTTGCACCCATTGATCATGGCTGTGAAGCTTTTCTGAATTCTTTCTAGCTGCCTAATATCTTCTTTTTTATATGGGCATGTTAGGACCGAAACGAACTTCCTGTCCAGGATATATATATATATATATATATATATATATATATATACTGTAGCTGGTTCCTTCTTGGTGCTACTTGTAGTTGCCGGGAAGAATGAAGGATACGAGAGGCAAGCTATCGCTTTGTTGGGTATCTCTTTTAGGGGCCTCTCGTGTCCTCTTCTCTCCCTGTCGTTTGGGGGTTGGCGTCTTGAAGGAAAAGCCGGCCGTTTTCAGAGTTTATTGAGTTCTTGGTTGGCTGAGGTTATTTTACAGAAGATTTTGTTATTTTATATACAGCTGAATTAATTAAATATATATAATAAATTTATGTACAATACTTATTTATAAAGATTATATATGATTCTTAAAATTACACAGTGATAAAAATATATACAATTTGGTACGCGCAAAATTGGTTTGTCGGTAACTAATATAAAAATAATATAAATGCGGAAAATTAACTGCGCGGCCCCACACTACTGCCACCCCGAGAAGCGGAGCACGTATATCAAAAGTAGAAATATTCGGGTCTTGATTTGAATCGGATCCTTCGTCCAGCTCGCGTTGATCCTCGGTCGGCCTCGTTTCCGGTTGTTGCGTTGTCCTGCGCGCCCGTCCTGAGGTCTGTATTTGCTACCTCCGAGGTGCGTCCTCCATCGTCCTTTTTCCTTGCGTGCTTTTTCTCCGATCCGATGTCGTCCGTTTGTGCGCCCGGTACCTGTGTGGGACCTGAAACTATATACGCCGGTTTTAAACGATTAATTGAAATGGCTTCTGATGATCCGTTGGTTTTTTCTATTACGAAGTACTTATCGTGGCGTTCGAGAACACGGAAAGGTCCTTCATATGGTGCCTCGAATGGTTTTCGAACGCGGTCGATGCGTACCCATACGTGGCTTGATTTGTGGAGTTCCGATGGAATGAATGATTTGGGGGCTGAGTGAATGTTTCCTTGAGAGAGTTGGGCGAAATCGATTTGCGCCATTTTCTTGGCTAATTCGGAGATGAATTTTGAATTGGATTTTGACGACGAATTGGCGATCATTGGCCTCGGGCATAATAGGGTGGTTCCGGTGATGGTGGTGAACGGTGAATAACCCGATTCGTTGGGGAGACTGCGTAAACCCAGGAGAACTATGGGTAAAGCGGGGAGCCAATCTTGTTTTCGAGCGATGATTGCTGTCTTGATGGTGCGATGAGATCTTTCAATTATTCCGTTGGTCTGAGGGCGATACGACAAAGTTCTTAGTCGGTGAAATCCGATGAGAGCTGAGAGTTCCCTAAAGAGTTCGGATTCGAATTGGGATCCGCGGTCCGTTATGACTTGCAGTGGTACACCAAATCTTGAAATCCATACATCGAGAAATGCGTGTGCTATTGATGTGGCTGTAGTATCAATCAGAGGATATGCTTCTATCCATCTTGTGGCACGATCGATGCAGGTTAGGAGATATCTATATGGGGAAGGATATGTTTGACCGGGCAAAGTGGTTGGCGGTAAGGGACCGACGATGTCGATATGTACCGTTTCAAATCTTGAACTTGGTAAATCGAAGGGGGTTATTTCTGATTTTGTATGGCGAGAAATTTTTGAGGATTGACATGATTCACAATTTCGGGACCAAGTTCGAATATCCTTATTCATTGAGGGCCAAAAGTATCTTGATTTAATGATACGAAGTGATTGCTTGATGCCTGGATGAGAAATATTATGAAATTGATTGAAGATGGAAGATCGATGCTGCTTGGGAACAAAAGGACGGGGATATGGCGTGGATGTATCGCAATATAAAGTTGTATTTTCTGGAAACGGGAACGGCTTGAGACGTGGGAGAAATTCTTGCGTTTCTTGATCTTTTTGTTGAGATTCCGCGATTGCTGATAAATCGAAAGCGTCGATATGTACTGCGTTTACGTTGCGTGAAAGGCAGTCCGCTACGACGTTTTCGGATCCACAGATATGTATTACATCGCATACGTATTCCGTGATGGCAGACCAATGACGTTGTTGTCGGTCTGTCTTGGCTCGTAAGGGACTCTTGTAGGCAGAAACCATCGGTTTGTGATCCGTGAAGAGTATTACTTGACGACCTTCTAAAAATTGACGGAAATGCAGGACGGCTAGGTATGCTGCGAGTAATTCTCTATCGTATGCGGCGTACGCTTGCTGAGTTGTAGTTAATTTCTTGGAAAAGAAGGCGATGGGAACTGGTGTGCTGTCGATTATTTGATGAAGAACTGCTCCAGCTGCTATTTGTGAGCAGTCCGTAACTAAATGAAGGATTGAGCTTGATGGAAGAGGATGACAAAGCGTAACGGCGTTCCGTAGTGCATCCTTGACATCTTGAAAGGCTTGAATTGCTTCGTCGTTCCACTGTAGACTTTTGCTTTTGACTTGAGTTCTGACGATTTCACTTAAAGGTGAGACTAAATCGGCGTAACGGGGTATCATATGGCGATAGAATCCCGTCATTCCTAGGAATCTTCTGAGGCTTTGGTAATCTTGCGGTTGGGGAATATCTTGAATTTCGGAGACTTTGTTTACAGGAGGACGAATGCCTGCTGGGGAAACTTCATGACCCAGAAATTCAATTTTGGATTGCTGAAATATGCATTTTTCTAAGGAAATTCTTAAATTGTGTTCTTGAAGGATCTTGAATACGCGTTCTAAGTCTTTCAAATGGTCAACTGCGTTATTTGAATGGACTAAAATATCGTCGAGATACACAAATACGCAGTCAACTCCTCTGAAAATTGTATCCATGAAGCGTTGAAATGTTGCAGGGGCGTTTCTTAAACCAAATGGCATGTATAAATACTGAAATAAACCAAATGGAGTTGTTATAGCCGTTTTCTCGATATCTTCTGGGTGGACTGGAATTTGGTGATATGCTCTGACTAGATCGATTTTGCTAAAGCATGATTTTCCGTGCAGAGATGTTGACAGACTTCTTATATGAGGAAGTGGATATCTGTCCGGTTTCGTGACAGCGTTTAGGCTTCTATAATCACCACACGCCCGCCATTCGCCTGGTATCTTCTTCGGAACGAGGTGTAACGGTGAGGCCCATGGTGATTTTGAGGGTTCTATAATTCCATCTTGAAGTAAGTTGTTGAAAGTAGCCTTAGCTGAGGATAATTTATCGGGTGGAAGACGTCGAGGGCTTGCAAACACTGGTGGTGCGCTGCCAGTGTCGATGGTATGCTTGACAGTGTTGGTGGAAACTTTCTGCGGTTGAGCTGGTTTCAGTAGTGAGGAGTACTTGTCAAGCAGGTTCCTGATTTCTTGAGGTAATTTGTCGGTAGGGTTAATATTGATGAGGTGAAGGTCTTTGGATTGCACAGGTTTAGTAGTGGCTTGAAGAGTTGTTGCTCTATCCTTCAAAATGCCATGCTTGCAGTCCACAAGGATGTCATAATGGGATAGAAAATCGGCGCCGAGAAGTGGACTGGAGACTTGGGCGACGACGAATGGCCACCTGAATATTCTTCGTAATTTAGGAATTGATATGTCCAGTGTTACTTCTCCGAATATTTCGAGCGGCTGACCGTTTGCGGTGGAAATCTTTACTGCGGTTGGGTGGAGTTGACAATCATTGACACAAGTTGGTGGTAAAATTGAGATGCTCGCTCCTGTGTCAATGATAAAATTGACCTTCAGACTGGCGATGCGAGCTGCGACTGAGATCAGCGGCAGGCCGGACGTCGCGTTAATCACAGCCTGCTTATCTAGTTTTCCGACGTTTCTCTTGATGGTGAGGAAGATCTTGAATTTGGGCGTGACGAGGGGAGCAGCTTGGCGTCATCTTTATTTGGCCACTTGCACCATGGCCTGCAGGTCCTTGCTTGGGGGCCATAATAAAGGTGCGCGCGGCACACCACCGGCCGCTGATTCTCGCTGAAGGGTTTTAGGCCGATGGGGATATTCGTTCTTGGGCTTGTATTGGCTCGAGTTGACGTTGGCGCCGCGTAGCAGCTTTGTTGAGCGAACGGTATTAACTCATCGGCTAGTTTGCCGAGTTGAGTTAGCGTCAGCTCCTTTTGTGCTGCTACGACGGGCGCTATTGAGGATGGGAGCGCCTGGATGAATTTATGCTTCACCAAATCATCGCTGACGCCCACCTTCAGTGCCGTTTGGTGGATATCTTGAAGGAATTGGGAGGGCTTTCCAGTGAGAGGAGTGTTGGAGATGAGTCGTTCGAAGAGTTCTGGCTTCGTCTTTTCGTAATGACTCACGATTTCTTTTAAATCGGTGTACGACTTGTTGGAGAGAGTTGCTGCTGAAATTCGTGAGACGACTTCGGGGGGTAACGAGGCTAGAACATGGAAAAATTTGGTCTCTTCGGATGTTATTCTGGAAATGTGGAATTGTGCCTCCATGATGGAGAACCATCCTGCGGCCGACGCTTCAGAGAACGTGGGTGGCTTGATGGTGACATGGTGCACTCCTGATTCAACAGATTCCATCTTGCGGGAATGTAATTCGGGTCTGCTGCTGCTTTGGTTCCGACCGGCTACTACGGGTGGGCGGCGAAGAGGCGTGGCTTCGGTTTGTTCCGCCCGGCGACTGAAGGATGCTGCTTCCGCTGGCTGCTTCGGGTCACTCCGGGGTCACCAATTGTAGCTGGTTCCTTCTTGGTGCTACTTGTAGTTGCCGGGAAGAATGAAGGATACGAGAGGCAAGCTATCGCTTTGTTGGGTATCTCTTTTAGGGGCCTCTCGTGTCCTCTTCTCTCCCTGTCGTTTGGGGGGTTGGCGTCTTGAAGGAAAAGCCGGTCGTTTTCAGAGTTTATTGAGTTCTTGGTTGGCTGAGGTTATTTTACAGAAGATTTTGTTATTTTATATACAGCTGAATTAATTAAATATATTATATATACAGGGTGTCCCGTAAGTCTGGACCCATAGGGATTTATAATATATTTTTTTATATGTTATTATTATTTTATTATTATTATTTTTTATTATTTTTTATTATGATTTTTATTTGTGGGGCCACTTGAAAGCCAAAGTGTACGAGGTCAAACTTCAGAACATTTTCCACCTTAAAGCACGCATTGTGGAGGCGTGTCAAGAAATTTCTGCGACTGTGATTCAGAAAGTGCTGTCGCAGTGGAGATTGCGTCTTCAACTATGTGTGCGACACAACGGCGGACACTTTGAACAGATTATGCAATAAATTTTTGGACTATTTTGTAATTTTATTATTTTTCCCTATGGGTCCAGACTTACGGGACACCCTGTATATATAAATTTATGTACAATACTTATTTATAAAGATTATATATGATTCTTAAAATTACACAGTGATAAAATATATACAGTTTGGTACGCGCAAAATTGGTTTGTCGGTAACTAATATCAAAATAATATAAATGCCGAAAATTAACTGCGCGGCCCCACAATATATATATAAATGTAAAGAACGACGCTTGTATAGAAGAACGTTCCGCACAAGATGAGGAGGGAGAACGAACAAATGAAAATGAGGTAACCACCCGGGAATCGTACACGGGATCTTCCGATTGCCGGTCAGATATGCTATCCACTACACCATGGGCCTCGATTAATCAGAAGTCGTAATTCTCCTTCATACGAGCAGAAACCAATGCCCTGAGGGGGCACCTCCCGCATGCCGCACTTATATACATTTTAACTGCAAACAACACACAGTATAATTAATGTAAAGAACAACGCTTGTATAGAAGAACGTTCCGCACAAGATGAGGAGGGAGAACGAACAAATGAAAAATGAAGTAACCACCCGGGAATCGAACCCAGGATCTTCCGATATCTGACCGGGTTCGATTCCCGGGTGGTTACCTCATTTTTCATTTGTTCGTTCTCCCTCCTCATCTTGTGCGGAACGCTCTTCTATACAAGCGTCGTTCTTTACATAATTATACTGTGTGTTTGTTTGCAGTTAAAAAAAAAAAAAATATATATATATATATATATATATACTTTACCTTACCTTACAACCTTACAAAGGTTCCGCGCGATGATTTCTCATTTCACGAAGGTCAAGCTTGTCGCCCCTCCTCTCGAGTTGGCCTGGTGAAGTAGTGAGTTGGATTCTTGCGCTCTCCACCTCACATAGCCAGTACGCCCGGCTCATCGGGGATTGTTCTGAGCCAGGCGTCTAGTCTTCTTTTGAAGATTTCCACTGCAACTCCCTTCGTGTTTCTTAGGTCTTTGGGCAACTGATTAAACAGTTTTGGTCCTCTCACTACAAAACTATTTTCTTTCAGGGTTAAGGATGTTCCCTGTCTCGCCTTCAATTTGGGAATACGACACAGTCTACCGCTTCTACTTTCCACCGTTGTTTGGGGAGTTATGGGATTCAGAGTAAGATTAGGGACTAGTTTCTCCATTATTTTCCAAGTGTAAATAATGGTGTATCTCTCTCTTCTCCTTTCCAGTGAATATAGGTCTAGTTCTCGTAACCTTTCCCAGTAATTTAGTTCTTTGCACCCATTGATCTTGGCTGTGAAGCTTCTTTGGATCCCCTCCAGCTGTCTAATGTCTTCTTTTTTATATGGATGTTAGGACCGAGCAGTATTCCAATTTGGGTATTATCAGGGTTTTCAGTAGAGGAATCATTACATTCCTATCCCTTCGTTTAAAGGTTCTCAATATCTGACCCGTTATTCTCTTTGCTCTGTTTACTGCTATCTTATTTTGTGTTTCAAATTTCGCATCATCTGTCATTACAACCCCTAAATCTTTTGCTCTGAATTTCTCTGAATTTCCTGTCCATTTGGGGTATAATATTCCATGACTTTAGGTCTTCTCTTTTTCCGTACCGTAATAGCTGAAATTTCTCGGTTAAACTTCATATTGTTGTCTTCAGTCCACTTGTAGATTTTGTTTATGTCGGTTTGTAGAGATCCTATCTTCTGGGTTTCTTATTTTTCTACTGATCTTTGTGTCATCCGCAAAGGATGTTACTGTGCTGTCTCTGGTAACGTCCTCATCTATGTCAGTTAGCATGATTATGAAGAGTAGTGGAGCTAATACTGTTCCTTGTGGTACTGAGCTGAGGACCTCTGATTCTGATGAAGATACTCCTTGTACTGTAACGACTTGCCTCCGCTCACTAAGGAAATTATATATCCATTTCCCTACTTTTCCTGTTATTCCCATATATTTCAGTTTATGTATTATGATTCCGTGGTCACACTTGTCGAACGCTTTAGCAAAGTCTGTGTATAGTACATCATAGTTTTCATTACTTTCAAGTGAATCAATAATGTTGTTGTAGTGTTCCATTAGTTGTGATAGGCATGATCTGCCTGATCGAAACCCGTGTTGGTTATCATTGAATTTTTTCTGAGTTTCCAAAAAGTCATAGATTTTCTGTCTAACTATTCTTTCAAATATTTTAGTGAGATGAGATGTAAGCGACACTGGCCTATAGTTTTTGGCCTCGGATCGATCTCCTTTATATATTGGGACTATGTTCGCGCTCTTCAGGATGCCCGGTATTTCTCCCGTGTCTAATGATCGTCTCCATATCCAGTATAGGGGCTCAGCGATTGCATTCTTGCAGTTTTTGATCAGTGTGGCATTCCATTTATCCGGTCCTGCCGCTGAGTGTGTTTTTAGTTTCCCTATGGCTTGTGTAATATCATCCGTCGTAAAGTCGAAATCCGTTATACTTTCCCCTTGTGGTTCTTCTTCAAAGAACGCGTTTCTATCGCATATCAATTTGTCAGTTTTTGGGATACTGAAAGATGATTCATACTGAGCTTTTAATATTTCAGATACTTCTGTTAGATCATCAGATAAATCACTGTCTCATTTTTTAAAGGTCCGATAGTCGCATGGTTTTTCGACTTTCTTTTGCGAAATTATAGAAGTACTTTGAGTTAACCTTTATCGCTTCTATAGCGTCATCTTCTTCTTTTTCTGTATGCTTCTCGATTTGTTCCTGTATGACGACATCGATACTTTGTAGTTTATCATTTAATATTTTTCTGATGTTGTTATCTTTACAATTACTTAATTTTGCAGTCACTCTTTTTCTCTTTCGGAACAATGCCCTCTTTTGTCTTTCGAACCTGCTTCTCTTTCCTCTTTGTTGTATCTTTGGGACATGTTTTTCCACAATTTCTAACGTCTTCTCCTCTAACGTCATTAGCATCTCTTCCGTTGTCTTGGCCTCGAAAATGGTTTTCCAATCTATTACTTCCATGCTGGATGTCACATCTTCCCAGTTTATAGCTTTGGAGTGAAAATTAAAAATTTCGAATTTGCTTCTTTCTGTTGTGCGTGTTCTTTCCTTTCCTGTTGCCTTTATATTAGTTGTTATTTCAATGATATTGTGGTCTGATATCATAGTTGGGGATATTTCTACATTATCAATTAGATTACTGTTGTTTGTGAATACCAAATCTAGGCAGTTGTTTTTTCTTGTTTTCTGTTATTTCTTGCGTTAACATAAATTCATCAGCTAAAGCTAGTAGCATTTTTACCTGCTCCTGGTCTTCTCGTGTGCCCCCCTTGTCCTGGTGTATACATATATTTTTTCCTATCCTTTTATATTTCATGAATGGGAAATTAAAATCACCACAGAGAAAAATATTTGGGGTTGGAGAGTGTAGATCTTTTACTAAGTTTCTTACCTCTGTAATGGAATCTGAAAATTTTGAGGTTGGCGTGTTTGGGGGTCTGTACATTACAATTAGTACCATATTTAATTTTTCAATTTTTGCTGCTACACATTCTACGTAGTTGTTTGAGGTACTTATAACCATTTCTGCTATGTGCCTTTCGCGTGTGTAAATAGCACATCCTCCTTTACGTCTCACTGTTCTGTCGGCTCGGAGGATGTTATAGTTGTCAATTTGTATTTCTTTTTGTCAATACAGGACTCACAATTTTCACAGTTCGCCTGGCAGTCCTTTAGATGAGTTTCCGTGAGGCATGCAAAGTCTGCTCCGGCTTCTTGCATGAGTCCTTTCAGGTATGCAACTTTGTTCGTGGACTGGTTTGATTTAAGGCCCTGTATGTTGGCTAGGATTATTTTTATTTTTTCTCTTTCTTTTTCGCATACAGGTGGTTCCGCTTTGTTTTCCAATGGGGGTGCCGGTTTCGTTGCCTTGTGGTCCTCCGAGAATTTACCTCTTTTTATCTTTGTCGGTACCTGTTGTCCCGATAACGCATGAAGTGTCTTTGTTCGTACCTTCTGTCCGGCTCTCGGATTTCTATATTTATATTTGTCAGCTGGTTTTGTAATTGCTGGAGAGTATTTAGCAGCTGAAATGTGTTGGCTGCGTCTAAAAAATTGCCACTCTTCTTTGATGTTCGTTTTTTCTGTTCCCTCGTTGCGTTCCTTTGAGGGTGGTGGTATCGGCATTTTTTTTCGTATTTGCAACTCCCATATCTTTCATAAGTGTTGCAGACCGTAAGATGGTGGAACATGCATTTCTTATCAAATTGCAGTATCCACTTGTGTAATGCATTTTGCATAATGTGGGATGTGCATATATGCATTGCCCATCCCGATATCTGCAGTTTCCTTTCGCGTAGTATTTGCATACGATATTTTCTACGCTTCTGCTTTCTTTCTTATTATTTTCCAAGTTCTTAGTTTTGGCATTATCATTATTTTTCCTTGGCTGTTTATTTTCTACGTTTTTAGTTATTATCTTTTTATCATTTCGCTCGTTGGACCGTTTGTCTACTTCGCCACTTTTACTTATTTCTTTCCTTTCATCTATGTCTTCCTTCCGTATTACGTTGTTTATATCGTTATTTGTTATTAAATTGTTGTTCGTTATTATGCTGTTAATCGTTATTTCGTCTCTCTCTCTCATCCACCCTGTTTTTCGTTGGGACCATTTCGGACACATGCGTCCCCATTATTTCATTCTTTTTTGTAACTTTCGAGTCTGCTATCTCCATTTCTTTAAAGACCGCGAAAGAATTTACAGTCTGTGTACATGCGCCACATAGAAATTTGATCCCCTCGACTTGTTTCGCGTTCGAGACAAGAGTTATTTCCCGATCATTCCAATTCATGCAGTTAAAGTCGTTTAATCGTTGGTAGAAATCACACCTAATCGCTAGGCTTTCCGTTGTTACTAAATTGCACAAACTACAGTTTAAGTGAGAATTTGGACCCATATCCATGATATTCCTTAATTAGCTTAAGAAGAAATACCCACACAAATTCTTTATTTATTTTTTTTTATTTCTGTTTCTTTTTCCTTTCGATGGTCGAGGGTATTTCGAGGGTTTTCTGACCTTTGTGTTTTATGACCTTTTTCCTGCTTTGTTTCAAACTTTCTCGAATGCCAACCGTATTTCGTTTTGAATATATACGTTAAAATTGGTGATAAATTATCACTGGGCAACACGTATTTTACTGAATGATATCTGACACTTGATTCTAGGTAATTTGGGTGCGCTGAATACGAATTTCAACTCGGTTTGGCTCTATCAGGTCCTGATTCTTGTCGACAGCCTATGTGCCATTTTCCAGATTTTTCAAATTAGGACTAAAAAATTAAGTCGTGTGTTAAATTTTGTTTTCAAGTTTCATGAATACAAGCAGTTCAAACTACAGTAAAATTACATTATAACGATAGAAATGACTTAAAATAAAAAAACAAACAGATATGAAGCTTTCACTGTGGCAAAAATTTTCTTTTGTAAGACTTTCTAGCGTATTTGCTTGTTGATGGCAGGTCTCTTTTCAAGCACCAGCAGTAATCAGCCATCATGTGGGAATCCCAGCGGCCTTGGTACCGTTCCTCCATAATTTTATATCTTGGTGGAATCTCTCCCCTTGTTCGTCACTTACATCACCTAAATTACTTGGAAACTGGTCAAGATGGCTATTCAAAAAATGCATTTTTATGCTCATATTGCAACCTAACTCTTTGTAGTCCCTTAAAAGTTTTTTTACGATTTCTTCGTAGTTATCTGCCCTATAATTGCCTAAAAAGTTTTCTATCAAGTCCACGAATGAGAACCAGCCATTTTTTTCGCGTTCATTCATGACATTAGGAAAATTTCTGTCTTTAATCATTGTTCTTATTTGTGGACCGTCGAAAATTCCCGCCTTGATTTTTTCATAACTTAAACTTTGAAATTTTGAAGTTATGTATTTGAAACACTCGCCGTTCGTATCTAAAGATTTTACATATTGTTTAATGAGGCCTAGTTTTATATGCAGAGGAGGAAATATGATTTTATCTCTGCTCACTAAAGATGGATTAATTACGTTTTTTTCTCCGACAGTAAGTGATGTTCGTGCTGGCCAGATTTGTTTGAAATAATGTTCTTCCTTGGCTCTGCTGTCCCATAAGCAAAGGAAGCAGGGATATTTAGTATACCCTCCTTGTTGTCCTAGCAGAAAATTAACCATTTTTAAGTCAACACATATGATCCACTCGTGCTCCCTATATTTGATAAGATTTAAAACCTTTTCTATATGTTCATACTTTTCTTTTAATTTTGTTGAGTGCCCAATCGGTATCGAGCCGTATAGATTGCCATTATGCAACAACACACACTTAAGACTTCTTTCGAACTATCTAAAAACAAGCGCCAATCATTTGCATCGTAAGACTCAACCCCCATCTTCTTTAACAAACCAACTATGTCGCAGCAATATACTAAACTATCCTCTGTTCTAAAATATTTAACAAGTTCTTCTTCTCTTTTTCTGTAAAATGAAATGTATGTGTTTGAAGTAAGCAAGTTTTTCTCTTTAAGTCTTGAAGCTAAAATTTCCGCAGCCTTTTTTGGCAAAATTTAGATCCCTTACAAGATCATTCAACTCGGCCTGGTTAAACTTTTGCGGATCGTTTTGACTTTCAAATACGCTGGGGTCAAAATCGGTGTCGGACTCCTCAAAGTGCATAACAATATTTTCAGGAACATCTTCAACTAATTCTTGAGTTGGCAGACCCTTAAATTTGGAATGGGGATCTCATTTGAATGTAGCACAGGTCGTATCGCGGTGTCGAAATTTGGGTACTCGATACAATGTTTATTTTTCTTAGTGAAGCCCGAAGTCTTGACAAAGCAAAGGTAGCAATCGGTCTCGTGGTTAGTAGGCTCTCGCCACACCTGATATGGAAAAAAAATTGTAAAGCGTTAACAAAAGCGACGAGAGACTTGTTTTTATGAATTTTATCAAAAGTTATCACCCAAACATTTAACATTTCTATGTGTTTCAACCTTATGCAATATTTGAGATTCTTATAAACATTTTCTGTAAATTTTTGTTTATGTACCTAAGTTACAATTACATTTAGGTAAGTTACAGTATACTAGTGATTAAATTACGTAGTTTTATGAAATCATAAACTTACCATCGGAACTCCAAAAGGTATTTTTGAATCCGAACCCTTCGTCCAATGTTGCAGTCTTTCAATGCATATAGTGCAGGCTTTATGTGGAGCCCACGATTTATCTTGGTCCCCCAGTTTTATGCCAAAATAAGCTAAGTAAGCTCTTTTTACGAAGTCAGTTATATTTGCTCGTTGATGTGGAAGTGTAAAATTTCCACATATATAACAGAAGGAATCAGGGTTGTTTTTGCATTTGAACTTTCTAGTGCTTGATGACATATTGCTTGATTGTTCTGCCAATTTGTAAAGGTATTTAAAGCCCTTAATTCATATAAATTTAAGAAAATCTGAAATATAAACACAAAAATTAGTTTAAATAGGTACTTATTATGAAATAGGTACTTACAATCTATGAAATTAAACTAGAAAACACGGATGAGTAGGTACAATATAAATTACGTCTAATTAAATCAACTATATTAAATCACGATGACAAAATTACTCACTAAATCATATGCCAATTCAAAATTATGTTAATGCCCAAACTTAATTAACTAACTCAACTGACTGACTGACTGACTGATTGAATTGACTGATTAACTCTGGAAACGAGTCGCTTTATATATTTTAGTTGTCCCTCTAGAATACTCTACAGAGAACAGGAACGCTCGAGAAAATTTTAGAATTCTATGATATTTTTAGCTTAATTTACTAATATTAAAATGGGTTAAAAATGACAAAATTAAAAATATTTTTAGGGTGTTACATATAAAAATATACATAATACAACAATACCATAACAATAGGTACAAATACCTAGATAAAAACCTAGTTGCATAATGTGTAACTGCAAAAAGACTTAGCGAGTATTGAGAAAAAAACCTTTTTATGAATACGACGAAAGAGGAGGGGTGTTGAGCAAAATCAGGACCTGATAGAGCAAAACCGAGTAAAAATTCGTGCTCAGCGCACCCAAATTACCTAGAACGAACTGTCAAATCTAATTCAATAGACAAAAAGTTGAAATTTGTTCCCCAGTGTTATGTAAACTATATTGCACTTTCTTTATTTTAATGAAATTCACTTTATAATTTATATGCACGGATTCACTGATACTTTATACACTTTCGGGTGCAAACAGAATAAACCACCGAGTAGATTATTCCCTTCTAATTTGGGTGTTAAATAGAGAGAGCAAAACAACACGTCCATTCACCACAGGGTACAAGCAACTTATATATATATATATATATAGAACTAAATCACAAAATAACACGTGACCTTATTAATAAGCAAACAACCACAAGGAAAAGGAAACACAAAGTGTTCCTCCTTGATAATGTGAATATATCACGAAAGCGCTCGGACTTTGTGTTTCCTTTTCCTTGTGGTTGTTTGCTTATATATATATATATATATATATATATATATATATATATATATATATATATATCAGTGGCGTGCAGTCAGGGTAGGCGGGGCATGCGCCATCTCCCCAGTTAAAAGTCAAATTACAAAAAGTCAATATATTCCTACAGTAATCGAACACTAATATAAAGTTATGATGCTTGTATAATATATATATATACAGGGCGTTCCAAAAAAATGTATACACACTTTAACAGCTGATAGCTCAATTGAGTTTCTTTCTTTCCAAGTTAAACCCATTAGAATTAATAATGGCAGTCAGACTAAGCTTTGAACAAAGGAAATTCATTCTAAAATGCTACTGGAAGTGTGAAAACGCAGTTGAAGTGCAAAGACAGTTTAGGAGAGAGTTTCAAACAGATCCACCAACGCGACTTACCATCACTCGAATTAGAGATAAGTTTGAAGCCGATGGAACTGTTCAGAATGTCCACAAGAAGCGTTCCGGAAGACCACGGACATCGACAAGCCCACAAAGCAAGAAAGAGTACTGAAAACGTATCACCAAAGTCCAAGAAAATCTGTGCGGCAAGCGAGTCGTGAGGTAGGAATCTCAGAATCGTCTGTCCAACGCATTTTGAAGCGCTGTCAATGGAAAAGTTAATTCCAAGATTAGTCCATGCTATTAATGAAGATGATCCGGACCGAAGAGTGGAGTATTGCGAGTGTTACTTGGCACGATGTGGATGTGGATTGGACGAAGGGGTTTCGTAGAATACCCTCCGCGTTCACCAGACCTCACACCACTAGACTTTTTTTTATGGGGATACTTAAAAGACAAAGTCTACGCTATAAAACCTGCAACAGTCGCTGAATTGAGAGCAGCCATTGAACGAGAATGCACACAAATACCAACGAAAATGTTTCGTGATGTTTGCGATTCCATTGCTTCGCGTTATCAGCAGTGCCTGGACCAAACGGACGTCAGTTTGAAAACAGGCGTTGACAAAACAATTAAATAATGTCTGTAGATTCTATTACATTTTGAAAATGAAATGTATTTTAATAAACACTGCCTTTATAATTATTTAAGTGTGTATACATTTTTTTGGGACGCCCTGTATATATATATATATATATATATATATATATATATATATATATATATATATATATATATATATATATATATATATATATGCTGCAAACCCACAAGGAAAAGAAAAACGATTCCAAGGCCTTTCGTGTATTCAAAGCTACACCTGACGAGGTGTAGCTTTGAATACACGAAAGGCCTTGGAATCGTTTTTCTTTTTCCTTGTGGGTTTGCAGCATTCATTCATTTCACGTGTTTTATTGTGAAATTCATCCCATATATATATATATGATTTTTTTTTCTTTGCCTAGTTTGATTGAGGTTGTAGCCTTTGTTCCTATTGCTGAGTAGTTTGCTCATATATATATATATATATATATATATATATATATATATATATATATATATTTGCAGCCACCGCTTGCCCTGTGGACATACCCACTGCATACCACTGATATATATATATATATATATATATATATGTTATTGGTGGACCGGATATCCGCATCCGCATCATTTTTAACATCCGCATCCACATCCGTACTTCTGACTGCGATATTATGCGGATATTGCCTCTAATAAATTACGCAATTTACAATTAAATTAGCTTATAAAGTAGCTTATAAGGGCCCAGTCATGCACATTTCATGTAAAGTATTAATTATTAATGAACAAACAAATATATAAACGTCAAAATATAAATAGGTGGTAACACAGAAAATTGAATGAAACTTGTTTCATTGAATTTTCTGTGGCTGAAACTCTTGAGAAAGTTATTATTTTTATCATAATGAAAAAATTAATATTAATTTTAATTCTTATGCATTGCCTCCCATAATAGTAATATCACGAAATTTGAAAAATTATGTCATATATTCATAATTCTATATTATATTGATAGATTAACTAAATATCCGCATCCGCATCCGCATCCGCGGAGCGGATATTGAAATTAAAGATCCGCATCCGCAGATGTTGAAAAACTGATATCGGTTCACCACTAATATATATATATATATATATATATATATATATATATATATATATATATATATATATATATATATTAAAAATATTTAATTAATAACTAAGTTAATTCTGGGAACCCCATTTTTGATTACCATGTATAAATAATTGTATATGATGTCCCGAAAATTAAGCACGTTTAAATTAAGATTCATAACTGCTTGAATCATACCCATATCAACAGGATATCAACAGGATATCAACAGGCTGGACCTTCATTTAAAGCCTGCGGACAAATTTCTGGTATGCGATTCGAATATTTAATTCAATAAAATATATATTCTACTGTATTATAGTACGGACTTTTGTGACACCATATATATATATATATATATATATTATATATATATATAAATTAAAATTGTTGTTTGATTTTATTGTTTAACCTCCTTGGCAACATCTAAGGTCATATGACGGAGGGAACCGACAGCTTTACGACGAATCCAAACTACGGATCGCTACATCATCTGGACGCGGAGGAAGGTCCCCAATCCAACCACTGAACAGACCGAATGTCGCTTAATTTCGTTGATGGACGGGAAGCGGTGTTACCACAATGACTCAGACGTAACCGAAAAATGGAAATAGAAAATTTACTGTCATGAGACAAAATAACTTCTGTAAAGTGTCTTTGGCAGTAAAAATAACTAAAAATAAAAATAGGACTAAGTTTAAAAATACGAGTAATGAAATAATTAATAATAAAAACTTAAAACAAAACAAAAGTAGGATTAAAAAATAATGAACATACCAATCTCGGTGTTAAGGGGAACTATAGACAAATATTTTCATACCGAGAAGTTCATAGTCTAGAAGACATAAAGCAGGACTGATGAATAGCTCGGACAATTGAATTACCCAAGTTTTTAATTCTTTCATTAGACTGTATTGAGCGAGTCTTGTTACTTCCGCGAGGCTCGAGATAGTGTGGTTAGCGAGCGAACATTTGCCAAGCTGAGCATCTTGGAGACAACTTACGCAGCAGTCTAAAAGATGTCATAAAGCAAATTTGAGGTTCTCCTAGAACCTCTTCAGAATTAGCCCACTGTTGCTGCCCATAGATATTAGTGCAAAAAGTATGGAAAAGAGTGTCTTAGATTCGTTTGTACAAAATGACGTTCATAATAATCATGTTTGCTTTCGCAAACAAACTTCGCTATTGTTTTTTTGTTTGACTCGTCATTTAAAATGCTGGTAGTAATTTGGCCCAGATATTTAAATTCTTGTACCTGCTCATTTGGGTCACCTTTCATTTGGAAACAATATTAACTGTTTGACTTGACTTTTTGGGACGTAATTGCATAACCTTAGTGTTATAAGATGATCCAGACCTTTAACTGAAGGACTTACTAGTGTATATCATCAACATAGATTAAGTTGTTTATCCTCGTGTTATCTATGCACCACCCCACTTTTGATTCATTATGAGAATTAATTAAGCCATCAATATACATCAAACAGTCGAGGAGATAGCAAGGAACCTTGTCTAATCCGCATGAAGCAGAACCAAAACACTAAAACAATACACTGCCCACCTAATTATAAAAATTTGGTGTGTGTGCCATAATTTCAGTAGACCTAAAATTATACTGAAACATTCTTATCTTCTAATTTTTTTAAATGGAATAATCTGATTCACCTCATCATAGGCTTTGCTTATACCCAAGAAACAATCAAATGTGAACACCACTCGTGAACTTGCCAATTAAGAAACATACGCAAGAATTTATAAAGACTCGGAAAAAAAAAGTGATTGACGGAATTTTTTTCCGTCCGGTGACGGCAGTCAGCGCGCAACAAGCCCAGCTATTCATCCTTCCATGCAATAAAATTGGTGGTAGATAAGTGGGTTTCCCTGGATAGCTTAATCGTTAAGACGCTGGGCTGCTGCTGCTGATCGGGAGGTCGTGAGATCGAGTCCGGGCGAGGACTTTGTAATTTCTGACCACCCACCATACGCATGGTGGGTCGTGGGTCGGATTCCACGTTAAGCTGTAGGTCTAATGTGGAGCAACGCTGCAACAAGCTTGACCTTCGTCAGAATGAACAATTTGGGCGGCAGCAAATCCAAGGTTATTTAAGAGATGAAAATTAAAAAAATTAATGTATAAAATGTTGTCTGTTTACAAATTTATCATAACCTGTAAATCGTCCTTATTAATAATGATCTAATATTTGAACAGGCATTTCTCTTCTATACACACACACACACACACACTCACACAGGTTTGGCTATCCAACAAAACCGCAGCATTTTCACATATTCAGTTCTGTATCGCGACATTTACCCAATCTAAAAAACAAATGAGTTTAGCCAAATCTTACGTAACCTAGTGTAACTTAACCTAATGTAGCCAAACCGTAATAATATCCTCTTTTTCCAAGATAAAAAATAGCATTTATAAAGATAAACTATCGCAACAGTTTCTGTAATACACACGTTCGTGTTGCGATGGGCTCTGTGGGTATCCTCAAGATTCCCTACGATTATTTCGTAGGGAAGACACGAACACATACACACACACACGAGAGAGAGAGAGAGAGAGAGAGAGAGAGAGAGAGAGAGAGAGAGAGAGAGAGAGAGAGAGAGAAGCAACCAGCTGAGAATTTGCCTCAGGGAATAAATTTGTTGATTAACCTGGATTTGGTCGAAGAGATAATAATAAAAACTTTTTTCACCCGTTTCTTTCGCAGTGGGAAGATACCATACGAAAAAATTAAAAATCAATAATTCGTTTTTTGGAAGGGAATTTACCTAATCCATTTTCCATTTTTGCTAATAATAATATAATAATAATAATAATAATAATAATAATAATTTTATTGAAAGAACACAATACATAAGATATACATCACATCCATATAGGTTTGTACAATGTTGGCATTAACGTTTAATTTTGTATTTTTTAATGGCAAATATGATAGTTTACTTACAGTATTATTACGTGAATATGGCATTGGGAAGCATGACAGCTTTTCAGGCAAAAATCTTCGAGATTAATTTCTATTTTACGAGGAAAACTAAGAAATGTAAATAGAATTTGTGGAAAATAGAATAAAGTTACATTTAGTTAACTCTGTCATTACAAAGGAAAATTGACTTAATCGAAATAATAGAAAAGGAAGAGGTAAACAATATGGTATGATAATAGAAATAATAATAATGGAAATAATGGAAAAGAGAAATGGTAAACAATAAGGTAAATAGAACATGTTGAAATACCGATAATAATTAATTTCTAATATTACAAATTAGAAATGATGATACAATCTTAAAGTTATAAAAATACGGAGCTATTGAAGAATAGGGACCCCAGCCTTCTTTAGTTAGCTTTATAAGGCTAACTAACGAAAATATCATGACCTAACCTAACCAATCGTCAAGGGCGTACAGTTAACCTAACGATTGGTTAGGTTAGGTAGTGATATTTTCGTTAGTTAGCTTATAAGCCTAACTAAAGAAGGCTGGGGTCCCTATTCTTCAATAGCTCCAAAAATACAGATAAATATTATAACTATGGCGTCATATAATGGAAACTTTTAACATATAATTTATATAGCTTGTGATTGCACTCAATTTAAAATTGTAAATTTGTACATATATAATAAGTGATTTTCATTGTTTAGTAAGTTGCAGTATATGATATATGCATATATACTCGGACCCCGCTAATTCGACACAAGGTATTTCGGCCATCGCGATAATTTGGCTATTTTTCTGCGTGTCGAAATATCAGGCAAATTACACCAAATCTTCCGAAATTTGCCTGATATTTCGACACGCAGAAAAATAGCCGAATTATCGCGATAGCCGAAATACCGACTGCGAATTAGCGGGGTTCGAGTGTATACACACATACATTAATAGGAGAGGTACTTGTAGGTTATCTCCCCTCCCACCAATTTTGACAGAATGTTTTTGTTAAAACTAACGAAAATATCACGACTTAACCTAACCAATTATCAAGGGCGTACAGTTGATCTATTATTAATTATAACATTGTTTCTGGAATAGTATTTACTATTTACTAATAGATCAACTGTACGCCCTTGATAATAAATAATTGGTTAGGTTAAGTCGTGATATTTTCGTTAGTTTTAACGAAATTATTCTGTCAAAATTGGTGGGGGGAGAAGGGGAGATAACCGATAAGTACCAAAGGAGATACTAAAGTGTTTCTTTAGTGAGTTGCAAAACGAAATTAACGATGGTGCTTGTCTGATATTTATAGGTATAGCGTTCCAGATATCTGCCCCTTTGTAGGATAGAGCACTTCCTGCAATTTGCATAAAATAATTAGGTTTATTTATGAAATCATTGGGAAGCCTTGTATTATGATTATGGTTGGTCTGATGTGGGGGGGGGGAATCGCCCTGTGAATGGGTGAAGTATAGTTTCTATTATTAGCAACTTTGTGCATACTGATACCAGCAGTAAGTTTATAGAGGTCATTTAGTTTTAGAATATTTAAATTTCTGAACACTGGAGAGGTATGAGATCGTCTGTTATCATTGTTTGAGAGAATTCGTAAACATTTTTTATGGATTACTTCTCGCGGATATGGTATATAATTCTTTGTAGTACCCCATGCTGTGACTCTATATTGTACGTGTGGATGAATAAGTGAGTAATACAGTGTGAGGAGGGCATTTTGGGGATTTTTTTTAAAGTTATGTAGAGAAATCTAGATATTTTTTATTTGATATGTTGTGTGTGGCTTTTGAAATTTAAGTTTTTATCTAACTTGATGCCAAGAACTTTAACTTCATTTACTTTTGCAAGAGGAGTGCTTCCAATTATTAATGGTGTGTGCATGATTGCAGTTTTTGAGTTCCAATCATATATGATGATTTTGTCAAGTTTAGTAAAAGCTTATTTGCACACATCCATTTATAGACATGATCTAACTGCTGTTCACTTTGCTCATTACGTAGTTCATATCGTTGTGTGTAGAAGTGAGTGTTGTATCGTCTGCATACTGAATACAGTTTAATGTTGCTGATCGATAAAAATCATTTACATGCATTAAGAAGAGTAAGGGTCCAAGGATAGATCCTTGTGGAACCTCACTTTCCAATACAGCATATTGTGATGAAATGTCATTTACTTTAACATACTGGAGACGATTAGAGAGATATGACTTAAACATTTTAGCATATTTCCCCTTATGCCATATGTGTTTAATTTATCTAATAAGATATGTGAGAGCGTATCAAATTCTTTCGACAGGTCAAGGAAAACTAAAATTGTGTTTTTTGTAGTTTAGGTTTTAATAGATATTTCCTAATATCATGTTGATGGCGTCTTCTGTGGTGTGGCCTTCTCTAAACCCAAATTGTGTTTTTGTTAGGATGTCGTATTTAGCTAAGAATTTGATTAGTCTATTGCAGCGGTGGCGAACCTTTTTACAGTTGCGTGCCCAAAAAAATTGTGTAAACCATTAAAAAAAATTCGCGTGCCCACCAAAGTTTATGTATATTACACCAAATTATAAACATTAAGTCTATTATTTTATACTCATGTTTTGGATAACAATTTCTATGCTTAGGCGTGCCATGCAAATTTGAACGCGTGCCCAAATGGGCACGCGTGCCATAGGTTCGCCACCACTGGTCTATTGTATATGATTTTTTCAAATACTTTACTCAAAGTCGGTGAAACTTTTTTCTACGTTGGCCTCCTCCGATCACAATCTTATATCTGTTTCCTGTCCTATCGCTCCAATTCGGCCTTTGGATCCTCCCAAAAGAAGACGCCTTTGGCACTTCGGCGCCGCTGATTGGGAAGCCCTAAGGCAGTACTGTGATTTCCCATGAAATGATTACTGCTTCCGTGGCCGGGGCCCTACTGAGTGTGCAGAGCACATCACAGAGATGATTCTCTCGGGCATGGAGGCGTACATTCCATTTTCTATTCCTACTACTAATGCAAAAAAAAACCTTGGTTTAACTTTACTTGTTCTAATGTTATCCGCAACAGAGAGGAGGCTTTCAGAAGGTACCGTCGCCATCCAACTCCTGACTCTCACTCCCCTTATATTTCTGCCCGGAATCGTGCAAAATCTATTCGTCGACTCACCAAAACTTCGTTCATCCGACAAAAATGTGAAAATCTATCCAATTCTAATTCTTTTCGCTCTTTCTGGCATTTAGCTGAGAACCTCTTCAACAACTTTACTTCCTCTTCTTTCCCTCCTCTTTTCCATTCCGACGGCACAGTTGTCGTCTCTTCTCCTGACAAAGCTGAAAGCTTCGCTCAAACTTTCGCCTCCAATTCAACCCTGGATGATTTCGGTGCTGTTCCTCCATCTCCTGCCCCCTCTGACTTTATTATGTCTGAAATTAGAATCTCTTCCGAAAATGTTTTTTCTGCCCGATCTGGGCTCAACTCGAGGAAGGCGTATGGTCCTGATGGTGTTCCTTCTGTTGTTCTTAAGAACTGTGCTTCTGTGCTGACAGCCTGCCTAGGCAAACTCTTTCGTCGTTGTCTTTCATGTGGTACTTTTCCTTCCTGCTGGAAGTTCGCTTTCATTCAGCCTGTCGCATAGAAGGGTGACCACTCTCAACCTTCCAACTATCGTCCGACTGCTTTGATTTCTTGCCTTTCCAAAGTTTTTGAATCTATCCTTAATAGGAAGATTCTTAAACACTTTTCTTCTCACAATCTTCTTTCAGATCGTCAGTATGGATTCCGCAAGGGACGCTCTACTGGCAATCTTCTTGCATACCTCTCTGACTCCTGGTCAGCCAGACTCTGTACTCGTCAGCCAGACTCTGTACTAGGTCAGCCAGACTCTGTACTGAACGGACGCATTTCCTGAGCTCTCTGATATTGCTTCTACTTTAGCATACTGCTAATAACTTTACTTTTGAAAAGTTCTGAATTTTATATACTTGCGTTTATATTCATATTGTTATAGTTAAGTAATTGAATATTAGTGGTTTTTAGCGATTTAGAAGTTTTCATAGCGTGCCGGCTTAATTTAACTTATACTTGTGACGGTTATAAACTAATTTAACTTGCGCGATGCCGTCACAGAAAGCGTCGTGTGTTAGGTGTGGGGTAAACCGGTGGTATACGGATTTTAAAGATTATAACGGCGATCAGTTTTTTTTTTGTGATTTAAGGGAGGAAATAGTTGACATAAAACGCAGTGTACGTGAGGTAACGGAAAGATTTGCAACGCTTGATGAGGGCAGGGGTAGGGCTACGGTTGACCGTAGTAGACGTTAGTAATTTGAAGGGTGAGGTGCGTAACCTAGTTTCTAGTTTAGGTAGCTTATCGGGAAGGTTGGATAGAGTTGAGGAAGGGGTTAAGGTTAGTCCGAGATTGGTAGATGGGGAAGGATTTAGAGAAGTTAAGGGTGGAGCTAGGCCGCGTACGTTAGGTGATAGGAATCCCCCCTATCGAGGTTTCGAACCCTTTCGCCCATTTGGAAAGGGACGTGAATGAGGGGGAAACTATTTTAAATGGGGACTCTTTAGTGCGCCATATGGACACAGAGTTCATTGAACGGCATCCAACCAAGAGGAGGAGGGTTTGTCTCCCAGGGGCCAGGGTTGACAGAGTTAGAGACGAAGTGGATAGGATTGACGTTGCCTCCCGTCACTCGATGTTGGTGACGATGGTAGAGGGCAACGACTCGTATAGGCCCGATACGAGAGTGCCTGACCTTTTGGAGAGATATAGGGGTTAATTAGGTCCCTAAAAGCGAGGTCAGATAGGTCTTTAGTCCTAGGTATTACCCCTCGGCACGGTTTGGGTCTTAAGATTGTGTCTAAAACGATATTTTTGAATACTAAATTAGAAGAGATTTGTGCTGAGGAAAATGTACCCTTCGTAAAGCTGTGGTCAGAATTCAGTGATCCTAGCCTTTCTATAAAAGATGGGGTGCATTTTAATGAAATAGGTAATGCTAGGCTAGGTAGGCTAATTGAAGAAAACGTACGAAAGCTGTATAGGTGGAAGCCTTCTTTAAACGTTGTGGGTCCGGGGAACGCGGGCCCGACGTGAAAAATAGTTTAAAACGCCGGCCCGTGGTAAAAAATAATTTAAACGTCTTTTATTGTAACGCACGTAGTATTAGAAATAAATTAAACGAATTTAAGGCGATAATTTATTCCGGCAACTACGATATAGTTGCTATCACTGAAACGTGGTTAAATACCGTGACTCGGGACTTGTTGGGGGAACTTGATATACCGGGTTTTAAACTCTTTACTAATGATAGGTTACATAGGATTGGTGGCGGCGTTTTGCTATACATTCGTAATTCCCTTAGGGCTATCGAAGTTAAGATAGATTTTCCGGCAGCAATTAATGCGATATGCGTTGAAGTTAGGGCGCGTAGTATTAGTTTTAATTTTGTTGTTGTTTATAGGCCTCCCGTTCAACCCCTCGATACCGATACTAGATTTTATTCACTTCTTGGTAACTTTATTGACAATGGGAATAGTATAATTGTCGCAGACTTTAACTGCCCTAATGTTAATTACGAGACTTTTAATGGTGATGAGGAGGGTTTGAGATTGATTGAGTTCATGGAAAATAATTTTTTACGACAGATGGTTACCGAACCAACGCGCGGTGACAATATTTTAGATTTGGTGATGACGAACGCGAAAATATAGTCGAAGGTTTAGAAGTAGGCGAGAGTTTAGGATGTAGTGATCATCAAATTCTTAGGTTTATGTTATTGATAGAAAACACTAAGGATAGTAACGTAATAGAAGTCCCTGATTTTCGTAGGCTAATTTTGATAGTTTTGCGGATAGGATGACAAGTCGTTACAGTACAAGGAGTATCTTCATCAGAATCAGAGGTCCTCAGCTCAGTACCACAAGGAACAGTATTAGCTCCACTACTCTTCATAATCATGCTAACTGACATAGATGAGGACGTTACCAGAGACAGCACAGTAACATCCTTTGCAGATGACACAAAGATCAGTAGAAAAATACGAAAACCAGAAGACATAGGATCTCTACAAACCGACATAAACAAAATTTACAAGTGGACGGAAGACAACAATATGAAGTTTAACACCGAGAAATTTCAGCTATTACGGTACGGAAAAAGAGAAGACCTAAAGTCCATGGAATATTATACCCCAAATGGACAGGAAGTCTAGAGAAATTCCAGAGCAAAAGATTTAGGGGTTGTAATGACAGATGATGCGAAATTTGAAACACAAAATAAGATAGCAGTAAACAGAGCAAAGAGAATAACGGGTCTGATATTGAGAACTTTTAAACGAAGGGATAGGAATGTAATGATCCCCTACTGAAAACCCTGATAATACCCAAACTGGAATACTGCTCGGTCCTAACATCCCCATATAAAAAAGAAGACAGTAGACAGCTGGAGGGGATTCAAAGAAGTTTCACAGCCAAGATCAATGGGTGCAAAGAACTAAATTACTGGGAAAGGTTACGAGAACTAAACCTATATTCACTGGAAAGGAGAAGAGAGAGATACACCATTATTTACACTTGGAAAATAATGGAGAAACTAGTCCCTAATCTTACTCTGAATCCCATAACTCCCCAAACAACGGTGGAAGGTAGAAACGGCAGACTGTGTCGTATTCCCAAATTGAAGGCGAGACAGGGAACATCCTTAACCCTGAAAGAAAATAGTTTTGTAGTGAGAGGACCAAAACTATTTAATCAGCTGCCCAAAGACCTAAGAAACACGAAGGGAGTTGCAGTGGAAATCTTCAAAAGAAGACTTGACGCCTGGCTCAGAACAATCCCCGATGAGCCGGGCGTACCTGGCTATGTGAGGTGGAGAGCGCAAGAATCCAACTCACTACTTCACCAGGCCAACTCGAGAGGAGGGGCGACACGCTTGACCTTCGCGAAATGAGAAATCATCACGTGGAACCTTTGTAAGGTTGTAAGGTAAGGATGAGAGTAGTGGACTGGGATAACTTATTTATGGGTAATGACACAAATTTGCATTGGGAAGCGTTCAAAGAAAGTTTTATGAATATCGAAAGGGAGTTTATTCCTCGTAGGCCCAAGCGCGCTAGAAGTCATGATAGGCCCAAGTGGTGGACTGGCGAAATAGGCGAGTTCACAAACGAGCGTAACAGAGCGTATAGACTTAATAAGCGCAATGGCACGGCAGCTAACTTTAATAGATATATCGAGCTTAGATGTCAGGTCAAAAGATCAGTTAGGAATGCTAAGCGTAATTTAGAGTTACTTATAGCTGCGGATAGTAAACATAATCCAAAAAAGTTTTTTGAATACGTCAATAATCGTAAGCCGATAAAAGATAACATAGGCCCTCTAGTGGATGTTAACGGCGCTTTGGCTTCTGACGCTCAGGCGATGGCGGGTATTTTCAATAACTTTTTTGCGACAGTTTTTACCGTAGAAGACGTAAATAATGTCCCCGACGTGGACGATATCGTTCCATTTAGTAGCGAGACTATTTTGGATGAAATAACTGTTTACGAGGGTGAGATTGCGCATTATATCGATAGGCTAAAAGCTAGCAAGGCTCCAGGCCCTGACCTTTTTATCCCAGACATTTGAAAGATTTGAAAGACGTTATCGTAGGCCCCTTCCTTAAGGAAGATTTTTAATCAGTCCCTCGAAACGGGAATTATTCCTGAAGACTTCAAATTAGCTAACGTCATGCCTATTTTTAAAAAAGGCGACTGCACAGTAGCTAGCAATTATAGGCCCATTAGCTTAACGTCAATTGTCGGTAAACTTTTGGAATCCGTAGTTAGGGATCGTATCATCGATCAACTTAGAAAGTAAAGATTTGATGGATCAAGTAAAGATAATCCCTCCCAGGTCACACTAGTAAAGCAAATCCCTCCCAAAAATGACCAAGTAAAGATAATCCCTCCCAGAAAGTAAAGTGAAGCAGTCTGACATAAGGATAAAAATTAAGAGAATCTTTTTTTAAAAAATGATTTATTTGAAAACAAAATTTATTAAAATTCATTTATTACAATGGATCAAGTAAAGATAAGCACCCCCGGACCTTTTCCAGTTTGTGTACCGTTTTTCATATAATTTATTTTTGCTTTATAAGGCTAACTAACGAAAATATCATGACCTAACCTAACCAATCGTCAAGGGCGTACAGTTAACCTAACGATTGGTTAGGTTAGGTCGTGATATTTTCGTTAGTTGGCCTTATAAGCCTAACTAAAGAGATTGATATTATCACTCATTTTTTATCTGAAAAGAAGCAAAAATAAAGTATATGAAAAACGGTACACAAACTGGAAAAGGTCCGCACCCCCAACCTTTTTTAGTTAGCTTTATAAGGCTAACTAACGAAAATATCACGACTTAACCTAACCAATCGTTAGGTCAACTGTACGCCCTTGACGATTGGTTAGGTTAGGTCGTGATATTTTCGTTAGTTAGCCTTATAAAGCTAACTAAAAAAGGTTGGGGGTGCTTAACTTTACTTGATCCAAAGACTTTAATTAAAGCGGTATTGCGATATTGTGGTAAAGCGGTCTTACCAACTTTACCAAGTAAAGATGATCCCTCCCAAAAAATGATCAAGTAAAGATAGTCCCTCCTTTTTCTGTTGGGAGGGATTATCTTTACTTGATCCGATTTGATTAATAGTAGTCAACATGGGTTTCGACGCCATATGTCTTGTTTAACTAATTTGTTAGAATTTTATAACGAAATAGTGCGCGAATACGATAGGCATAGAGCGGCTGACGTTATTTATTTAGATTTTAAAAAGGCGTTCGATACAGTTCCGCATAGAAGATTAATTGCGAAGGTTAAAGCGCACGGTATACGCAGGCAGGTAGCTAACTGGTTAGAGGAATGGCTTCGTGTTAGGAGACAGAGGGTCGTTGTTAATGGTAGTGAATCCGGGTGGTTGGATGTAGGTAGCGGTGTTCCACAGGGTTCAGTGTTAGGCCCATTGCTATTCGTAATTTACATTAACGACATAGATGTAGGATTGACTAGTAACGTGTCAAAATTCGCGGACGATATTAAAATAGGCGGTAAGGTTGTCAACGAGGACAATAGAAATAGGCTCCAAGACGATGTAAATAGGATTATGGAGTAGACGGATAAGTGGCAGATGCAATTTAACGTAGACAAACGTAAAGTTTTGCATATAGGTTCTCGTAACAATAATTACACGTACACGATGGATGATAGAGAGTTACCGAGCGTTGACGAGGAAGTAGATTTAGGCGTACGCGTATCTAAGGATTTAAAAGTTAGGAACCAGTGCCTGGAGTCTTGCGCAAAAGCTAATAGGATGTTAGGCTTCATAGCACGTAATTTCAAATGTAAATCGAAGAATATTATATTGCCCTTTTACAAGTCCCTAGTCAGGCCTCAGTTAGAATATGCCGTTCAGTTTTGGTGCCCGTATTTGCGTGAGGATATTGAGAGGTTAGAAAGGGTTCAGCGTCGTGCCACGAAACTAATTCCGTCATTGTGCAACAAGCCTTATGAATATAGGATAAAAGAGTTAGACTTGCATTCACTCGAAACTAGGAGATTAAGGGGGAGCTTATTGAAGTTTTCAAAATTGTTAATAACATCGATAACGTAAATGTTGACAAACTGTTCACTTTCGATAATAGCAATACTCGTAATAACGGATTTAAGTTGCGTGGCAGACGTTTCATTACTAACATCGCTAAAAAGTTCTTTACGTTTAAAGTAATTGATAAATGAAATAATCTTCCCGCGTCAGTCGTTAACTCTACCAGCGTTATGTTTAAGAACCGTTTAGATAGGCATTTTAAAAATATTAACGTTGTTTAAAATAAAAAACAATTAGCAACAGGAGCTCTGGGGGTGGTGGTCGAGAATGAGTCTGCTGACGATTAATGCCAGCTTGTGACATGCCAGCGTGTGATGCGAGCAATAAAATTATTAAAAAAAAAAAATTAGACTAACACGAACTTAGATGTAGCTCGTAGAGTAAACTAACCCACTTTTTGTTATACTCTACCTACTTTTTTTTTTTTAATCCTTTCCTTACTTGCATGTCCGTAACTCTCTTTACTTGCATGTCTGTAGTTTGCATGGTATGACAGTGAGTTAAGACTGTGTTTGCATGGTTTGTAAGTTTTCTTATTCTACTTCTTTTCATCTTTCACCCCTCTCCTATTCTCTTCGACTATTTTTCCGACTTGTCGACCGTGGCGGGCGGATGATGATGGGGAGTCTTTCTTTCTCTTTTTCTGAATGAATGTTAACCCACGAATGATAGGTTTTGCTACTTACTTAACCCCTTATTCTCCTCTTTTAACCCCCTTCTCTTTCCTTTCTCTCGGGCTAAACTTAGAGTGGATCTTAGGGTCTTTGTTAGCCTTACTTCTGTAGATCTGTAGATCCTCCTTTCTGGATTTCGGTGAAACTTTTGCTGTTGCGCGAGACACATCGAAAGCTTTTGATAGAGTCTGGCACAAATCTTTAATTTCCAAACTGCCCTCCTTCGGCTTCTATCCTTCTATCTGTGCCTTCATCTCTAATTTCCATTCTGGCCGAACTATAGCTGCAGTTGTAGATGACAACTGTTCTTCTCCTAAAGCTATTAACAATGGTGTTCCTCAGGGTTTTGCCCTGTCACCCACTCTTTTCCTTATATTTATTAATGATCTTTTAATTCGTACTACCTGTCCTATTCACTCCCATGCCGATGATTCCAGTCTTCACTTCTCCACCCGCTTCCCAAAGCGTCCCTCACAGCAGTCGCTTCATGATTCGCGTGAGGCGGCTATGGGGAACCTGACCTCTGAGCTTTCTGCTATATCTGATTGGGGTAGAGAAAACCTCGTGGCTTTCAATGCCTCAAAAACTCAGTTCTTCCATCTGTCTACTCGTCACAATCTTCAACACGACTATCCCCTTACTTTCAACAACACACAACTCAATCCTTCCTCTTCTCTTAACATTCTTGGTGTTTCCTTTTCTCGTGATCTTTCCTGGAAAAATCACATATACTCTCTTTCTAAAACAGCTTCTAAGAGTTTAGGTGTGCTGTACCGCCTCCGTGGTTTCTTCACCCCCACTCAGTTGCTGTCTCTGTACAGGGGTCTTGTTCGCCCCTGTATGGAGTATGTTTCTCATGCGTGGGGTGGTTCAACCCACACAGTCGTACTTCACCGGGTGGAATCAAAGGTTTTCCGTCTCGTCAATTCCCCGCCTCTTACTGATTGTCTTCAATCTCTCTCTCTTCTCCGCAATGTTGCCTCACTCTCTCTTTATTATCGCTATCATAACGGACATTGCTCTGCTGAACTCTCTAACTGCATGCCTCCTCCTTTAAGGAGAGCGCGAAGTACCAGACTTTCTACACTTTTTCAGTCCTATTCTGTTGAACTATCTAATGCAAGGATTAATCGGTATTTTCAGTCTTTCATCTACCCAACCGGTCAACTATGGAACAATCTTCCTCAATCCATCTTTCCTCCTGTCTATGACCTCCCATCCTTCAAACGCAGAGTGTCTAGGCATCTCGAAAACCCCAGACCTTGATTTTGGCTCTCTTCTTCTTCTATGGGACTGGCGCTTTTGCGGGCATTTGCCCTTGGCCCCTCCTTCCTGCCGAAAAAAAAATTGGATGGAGAATCAGAGCTGCCTGATTTGAATACTGGACAAACCCTGGCTATCTTCAGGTAATCAGGAAATACACCTATTATTGACTCATTCATAAGTCTTGTGAGTGGGGTTGCTACAAGGAGCACTCAATATACTTTGCCCCACCCTTTTTTCCTAGCTAAATAATAGGCCATGGGGTTGAAATGTTTTTTGGGCCGTAAGTTTGAACATTCTGCGCTTCACATAACAGGATTTTTTTCAGTTTGAACTTCCCCTCCTTTATAAAACCGCTTTTAAACGCCGCCCTTGTATAAAACCGATGGTTAAAGCAGTTTCGAAAATGGCTGTTATCGAGTTCTTAACCGCAGAGAAGGATACAGTTGGAAATATTCACAAACGTCTACAAAACGTTTACGGAGATGCTGTTGTTGATCGAAGCACAGTTGGACGCTGGTCTAAACGTATAAGATCATCGGAGAGAAGGAGAGCCAGCCTTGATGATGAGCCACGCAGCGGTCGCCCAGCATCGGCTGTCACATCTCACACTGTACAACGTGCTAACAGCATCATTCGATCAAATTGGCGCGTCACATAAAAGGATGTATCAATGGAGCTAGGAATTAGTGAAGGAAGTGTGAATACGATAATTCAGCAATTGGGATACTCAAAAGTGTGTTCAGGTTTGTTCCTTGCGAACTGACAAAATCACAAAGCCCAAAGAAAAGAAATTGCTTCCGAGTCGTTGGTTCGATACGAGACAGAAGGGGATGACTTCCTTTCACGAAATGTGACTGGGGATGAGACTTGGGTACACCACTTTGAACCTGAAACAAACGCCAATCCATGGAGTGGCATCACGCAGATTCCCCAAGCAAGAAAAAGTTCAAAATGGCTCCCTCTGCAGGAAAGGTTATGGCCACCATCTTCTGGGACATGAAAGGGGTGATTCTGTTGGACATTATGAAGAAAGGACAAACAATCAACTCAGAGGCATATATTGCTACCCTACAGAAACTCCGGAGACGTATAAAGCGAGTTCAATCGGAGAGAAAACTGGAAGATGTCCTTCTTTTACACGATAACGCAAGACCCAAAGGATCAGCACAAAGGACCAGCTGCTCATCAACAAAACTATCCTTGAAGACTGTAAGAAGAGAGGCAGAAACCTTAGTATGGCATGGACGTGTAATTTGGTCCGATGAGTCCCGTTTTTGTTTGTTCTCCAATGATGGGAGGCGACGAGTACATCGCAGGTCCAATGAAGCCTTTAATCCTGAATGCGTCGAAGGTGTTGTTCAGGCTGGAAACAGAAAGTGAAGCGCAGGAATAGACACCCACGGACTCTGGCGGAACTTCGGGACCGGCTGATGAACGAGTGGCAGCAAATCGATGTTCAGTACATGCACAACCTCGTAGAGTCTCTGCCTCGCCGGATTCGTGCGGTTATCAAGGCCAGAGGCGCCGTCACACGTTATTAGGTACATTCTGAGAGGGGTGACTAATTTTTTGTCTGGTGTGCTTATATATATATATATATATATATGCGTGTGTGTGTGTGTGTGTGTGTGCACATAAACATACACATAATATATATATATACACACACACACACACACACACACACACACACACACACAAATATATATATATACACACACTGTGCATGTTTGGATAAAATGAGATAAAATAAAGAAAAAAAAACCGGTTGTAGTTAAAACAAGAACGAAGAACCTGATATTGTATATGTATCCACGGTGAGACTGTAGAGTTGAAAGTTATAAAATTATGGAATTATTAAAACTTAAACTCAGATATATAATATATATATATATATATATATATAATGGTAAATGACAAACACTATCGTTTCTTTCTTTTTCATGATGTTAGGCCCGACTTGGGCCACGGGTCACTCGCAGAGAGGCCCCAAAAATATAGCTTCCCTCACCAGCTATCTGCAAAACAGATAGGATCCAACTTTGGGACAGGATCTAGGAGTTACAGCTACACCTAGCCTACTATATCCAGAACCTCAGTATAAGCAAAGGACTCGTTGCATTTGTGTCGGATTGAATACCCCTTTTCTTTGATGTATTCAATCCGACGCGAATGCAACGAGTCTTTTGCTTATATTGAGGGTCTGGATATAGTAGGCTAGGTATGGCTGTAACCCCTAGATCCTATCCCAAAGCTGGATCCTATCTGTTTTGCAGATAGCTGGTGAGAGAAGCTATATTTTTGGGGCCTCTTTGCGAGTGACCCGTTGCCCACGTCGGGCCTAACATCATGAAAAAGGAAAACTGTAGTGTTTGTCATTTACCATTACTTATTCGGACTATAGT